>DWDX01005312.1:0-10638 GCA_018245675.1 Agara michaeli | reverse complement strand
GGCTCAGCCAGAATTAAGGAGGTGGGGAGGGGTAGGAGTGAGACTCAGCACCCGGCGAACCGCGGCCTGAGTACGCAAACAGATGGACTGGTTACATTGTTATTATATGGTATTGTAAACATTGATTTTATAATTCCTGTGTGTTCAAAGATAAAGAGACGCGGTGCGATCGTTAGTTTTTAATATATACAGTTACGAAAATTGCATTCGTCTAGTGGATAAGGTCAAGGTGTAGCGCAAGCGAGCGCTTATTTTTATTAACGGACCATTTGGCGCAACAGACGTCTGAATGACCACTTATCTATTCCACGCCTCTGTTCTCGTGTAGTTAGCCTTTTGTTACCATGACACCCATGACATAAGGAATGCTAGTGTGGGGCGATTGTGAAGTGTTACTTTGTCATTAACGAGCTGTTACCCGCTGAGATTATGATCCCGTGGTGATTTCGGGATAAAAAACAGCCCATATGTTCCCCTATAACCGGACACGGAAGGGGTTTAGACGGGAAAAATACCATATAACTCAGTGTCTCTTACAGCATCGCAGTACTTTGCGAAGGTAGTCGTCACCAAACAAAAAATATAGTTGTACATGTGCATATATCTTCATCTCTTATTCGTTGGCAAGAGTTGTCGGCCCATAAAATCCTTTAATAAATTAAAAAAAGGAGTTGTGGGCTATTGTGCAAGCTGATAAATACCTCAATTTTCATAATCGTTTTGTTATGTGATAATAACAGTTCGATGACACTTCGCACGATAATTGGAAAATCGGCGATGACGCGCTCGCGACTTGTGTGTGCATGTAATGAATTAAAAATTATCCAACTTTTTCCTTGAGCTCTTATTATGGCAATCATCGTTAATTATCAGGTCACATTATTACGTCCTCACATTTTTCTTCGTACCGCTTATTATAATCTCGCAACTTTTCTGCATACTATCGGTGAATACGAAAAGTATGGATCTCGTGTAATCAATGCAGAATGTCTGTTAATACGAGCACTTTGTAAAAATATATAGGACAGATAGATGATGTCTAAATCTAGTATTGTAATAAAATGTTTTGAGACACTTCAATTGTAAGCGTTTATAATAACAAATATATGTTGTTAGTACGCAATATTACTACTAAGTAAGTTTTAATGAAACCCTCGTAAGAAATAATTAAGGTAAATTAAAAAATACATATCATTAAAAAATTACATATCTTATATGTTATTATGTCCATCATGGGCCATCTCCATCGCCAGTGTAATGATCGCCGATTATACAATTAGTTAGCTTGTAATTGTTATTATTTTTGTTGTTATTCTAGTTTTTGTCAAATCGACATGTTTCATCGTCTTTTAAAAATGTATTACATTTTCCCCAAAAAATACAATCAGTTGTTTGAAAAATATTTCACGTAGCTTTGTTAAAAATGCGCAATGAGTACGTATTTAACATTTGCACTCGCAATTTCCTGTGATTTGGATGTGTGATTTGGACATGGTATTCGCGAGATACCAATTAACAAATGTACCGATCTCCAGATAGGAATATTATTTCGTTACTCAGTCTATCCTGCGAACGAAATCGTTCCATTTTGAAAAATCAGTAGAGTTTAAATTGGAAACACGTCGCATAGATTTATTCAAAGAAACAATAACTTGTATGCATTTGTATGATGCGTCGATCGATATTAACCATAAATAGCATCTATGCGGTCCGTGATTTGACTTAAAACTCGCACACGTTTTAGCTTCATATTGATTGCACGTTTAGTGTTCGCCTTTTTGTTCTTCATCTACAGATAGATTTGGTAAAATATAAAAAATATTTTTGCAAAATTTATATTACATTTTGTATACAAATGAATACACTGTATTCACGAATAATGACAGTTAACATATATTTCGTCGGTACGAAGGCGTGACAATTAAAAAAAAAATATGTAATCATGACATTTTAATGAATGAAAGACGTTGGACTATTACTTTCTACTGGCCGCTCCGTGTGACATAGCATTTCGTCGAAAGCAAAATTCGTTCAACACTTTCCTCCGGTGACCCAGCTGGCGTGTCCAATAAAGAGTGTGAAGTCAAACTGGTCTTCGTAACAGTACTTCTGTGTACCGATGTGGGTCGAACGCGTGTTGCTTGGATCGCACAAGTGTATGAATATTAACATTAACAAATAATTTATACCTGAATTATTACATGCTAAATGCCTTAACTATGAAGTTATTCTTAATTTTGCATTATGCGCTATGACATACATATATTTAGCTTCTGTTGTGGCAGCAACCTCGTTGCAGTGCTTGTATTTTTATGCTCTTTAAAGAGTGTAGCCGATAGACTTTATCGTGAGGCACGAGATGTCTGTCTTTCGTGGTAAGGTTTAATTTAATACACAAATTTTGCAAAATAAAATTATTAGTGTTGCAAAATTTGCATTCGAGCGCTACGTAAGGTCCCTGAACATACCTATACGTACTATTGTTGTTACGTTGTTAAGTAATTATTTACCGCGCATATAGGCATTGTTAAATGTTTGCAAATATTTAATTTTTATTATAATCAATGCTGATAGATATCTACATCTGTCGTTAAGAAATTAACTATTGGTTAATGTACCACCGCGTACATAAATTCGAAATAAACTTTGAGTAAACCTAATTAACGTAAAAGTAAAAATCCGTTTATTATCTAATTAAGCATTCGTGAATATATTTACTATTGCACCAGCGCAAAACACTTCAGCACCTCATCTTATTTTACAACATTATGTCAAGGTCGTATAATTTTTGGCGACTGGTCACGTGCTTCGGTTAATTATAGCCAATTGTTTTGTCTATTTCCATCTTATAATTGCACTTCATTTATAAAATAATCTACGGTACAAAATAATTTTGCGCTATGATTGGACATGCAAACTGTTATATAGTTATTTCTTGTACGATTTGACTTTGATATGGTCAAAACATTTTTAGCTACTTTTTCGACGTAAAGTGCAAAGGTCGGCAATCTAAATCGTGTCTCACTTTGGCGGTCACAAAGTTCTTCGGGACCCGCTGTTTTATGTGCGTGGATAGATGTTATACATATTTTTGACCAGTTTTAGCGGCACACCGTATCGTTATACCTAGCCAGGTGTGTTGTAATGATGGACCGCTCGTCGGTCACTAATCGCCATAACATGCTTGCGTATTTCGCAAGCCGTCAGATCGACCGCTCACTCGATGCGAAATACCGCCTCGATCTACTGTAATTCGAACACGTCTCATTCTGTAATTATACACGCCCTATCTCCTTTATCTGTATAGATAAATATTTTTTACAATCAATGAGGTCATTGTAAAAATCAGATTACAAGTGCGACTGTGTGCAATACAAAAATATGTAATTATTTAACAGTACGAGTACCGATGCTTCATTGAATATTCTTGAAATGAAGATTATAAAAAAAAATATTTTATCTATGACACGTTTAGCGAATGCTTAATTTTGTCTATGAGTCATCATTGTCAATAATATATTGTAATTAACGTTTCGTAAAAAAATCTACCGTAAGAAAAGCGTCAAAAATTTTTTCAGAACGAAGTTAAAGAGATTTGCATTAATCTTGCAATGCGCAAAATAGTAGTAGCTTTGACAGATCGATGCATCCATAATCCGTGTTGCAATGTATGTATAATATGAGCATCTAATAAAACATTTCTCAAAGTTGTTAGATGCCTAACTCAAAAGTCATCGGAGGAGGGGGATGAGAGGGGAGTCAAGGCCGGCCGCTTGACACACATCCCACCACATTCACCTTCCGACCGCCACCTGCCCACCACCAGTGTCAAGGCTACCTTGCGAAACATCTACTCGTACACATACAAACTCGAGTATGTTGTGAAAATTCTGTCGCAACTGACCATTGGAGCTGATGGAATAGTGTATTTCAAGTTCATCGATGTAGATGTATTCTTATATACGCAGTAACCCCTCGCATTGTAATTTAACGGCCAATGTCCATCCATATGACCTCGTCAACAGTTTAATATTGGTACTGCGTAGAGATATTTTTAAAACGTCGTAATTTATGATTTTACCGTAAAGGTTTTTAAAATATTGCGCCTTGCATTTGAATTAATGTGTGTATATTACACGATGAAATGCCTTCTCGTAAAGCAGTCGTCACAGCAGAATTTATTTATTTCTAATGTCTGTTAAACTTGCATTACAATCAATAGGTGTAAATGAATTGCGGAATAGAAACTTAAACGCATTCAGAATTAAGTTGGCGTGAAATCGTAGAGATTTTTCTGGTAAATTATTCATGTGGCTCGCGTTGGGCACTTTCGAGGCGTTCTCGTGAAAGCCTTTCACTCTTATCGTGTGTCGTCCGCTGGAGTTCCGTCAAATAGTAAAAGCAGGATTTAGACATGACTCGATCTCGTCATGCGTTATCGATCTCAACGAAAGAATAGAATTGGTGGATTCGTTTTCGTTGGAAACCACTGTTGATAACAAGTAAATAAAATGTAAATATATACAAGAAAGTCGTTTGACAAGATGACGGTGACGCTTAAAATTACATTTTAGATTGACTACAAATCCGCAACCAGCTCGCTCTTACTCGTATGTACTCTCGTACTCATATGTACTCGAGACCTGAAATCAAATAGTACGTGTTCAACTTGATTACCATCATGCATGCACATACGTGCATTACAAAAATGTAGGAGATTTCTTATTTAGATTTTATATATTCGCCGGGTGCGGCGTTCACACTGACTCGGCGCCTATCGTAATGGTAACAAAAAAAAAGTTTTCAACATACTGTCGTGAAGATCTGTGCATATAAAGAAATACCATGGATTCCATTATAATCACATGCGTGCACATTGTCGCTGTGACTTGCAGTGACCTACTTGGAACTTGTAAAATTTATTTATGGATTACAACGTTGGATCATATAAAGCTTTTATTGAATTCTTCTTGTATTGAGAGTGAATCAATTCTGCAACAATGAATTATACTGTAAGTATGATGATTACATTGAACTGAAATTTCATGGAACTGTTAATAATTTTCAATTGATCAAATTCGGTAACTTTAAATTTTTACGCACGTAATCCCTCACTGGGATACTCATCGGAGAAAACCGTTGATATAATTAGCATTATCACTACGAAGTATAAAACAAAGTCACTTTCTCTGTCCCTATGTCCCTATGTATGGTTAAATCTTTAAAACTGCGCAACGGATTTTGATGCGGTTTTTTTTAACAGATAAAGTGAATTCAAGAGGAAGGTTTATATGTATAATAAAATGTGTATAATAATATATGTAGTGATGCGTCGAGGTGAACTAATCACACATTTTACGAAATTCTACCTGCAAAGGGAATTGCGGGGGCGGGGGCGTGACGAAGTCGCGGGCAAAGCCAGTTAACTAATAAACAGTAGTTAGTGCCATGAGTATCGTGTCTTGCAATATTATATAAAGCCTTGATCCGTACTGGTCGGTTGTTCAGCATTCCTCCGTTGAACGCGGCCAGTTCGTAGTTCCACGGTGGTCGTATGCGCGTAACGGATGCGTTTTTAGTCCAGATCGTGGACGCCAGAAAGTGTGTTAATGCGTGCATGATTTGCGCAACCGAGCGCGCAAGACACGCGCCGCCACCGATAACTCCCGTGATCGGTCCCGTTGGCTTTCCTATATAGTCTACCACACATTGCTTACATACTGCAATACACTGTAATGTTGCACTCCATGTTTAATATTGCTCGATACAACTATGAAGGGCAAGGTCGCAAGGCAATGCCCACCAGATACGCAAGATAATAGTTTGTGCATTTAGATGCATTGAATATAGGTACTTAAACGTTACACATATTGCATTTAAACATTTTTTTTAATTGGTCTATACTAATGCATGATGGTATATATTAATAAATTATACAACAATAAGTGAAAGTATATTAATATTTATTAATTCTGTTACCTTTTCACGTGTTATATACATATCTTTAAAAACAGCCGCGGAGCAAAATGGATATTCCTTGCAATTCTAAAATAGACAGCTCTTTATTAGCTTAATGTTAATTTAATACACACTTACGTTGTACTTGAATAGAAGATGAAATGTGGCATCGTGACATTCATGTTGTAAGACATTGTTTGTCTCGTTGTATCGTTTTCTAAATTGCATAGTTTATATACCTATCTACGATGTGTACCTATAGTATTCATTTTTCTGAGGGTACGTATACATACAACGAGGAAACTATCTTCACGATATCCTTACAAATATTTAAATAGATGTGCAAGTTTACAATGACTACTGTTGCCGTGTACGTATTTATACCTTTACGGATAAATTATTACGCGATTTCGATTAGGAACCTCATTTAGTGAGCGAGGTTTTTTTTTTTAACTTAAAGCAATGGCCATAGTCCAGCTGGCAGTTCATTTTTTCCTATGCATGTCTGGTCCGTTCTCGGTAAATGTCAAATATTTAACATGTTTTACCGCTAATGACTCCCTGGCCGCCCTCATTTTTTACGATTCGAAGGTAACAAATGTACATATAGATAACACGCCATATAAACAACAATATCTTTATCGGACGGAACTAGATTACATCGATTCGCGTTAGATTTAACACCTGTGAACACCGATCGCTTACCGCCCTTTGGTAGTACTGAGAGTGAGTGGGTGCGCCAAGCCGGTCAATGGATGTAGGCTAACCAGTGTCCAGTGTATGTTAATGAGAGGCTTACGCCCGCACTAGGGCTGTCGAACGTTGGAATGTTCTAATCGATACACGAGTTCTCTTTTAAACTCCTTATCTTTCTGTAAAAATCAGGTTTTTAGTGTTATGTTAAATGTTGTTTTTTAAAAGCCAAAAAACAAACACTTAACATAACATAAAGATAACATGTGATTAATATAAAATACTAATATAATTGACACTATTAAGTTTATACTGTTGATGATTAACTGGCTGTTGAACTTTACAAACGTGAAAAGGAGTTGTGCGATTTGCACAACTTATACAATCAAGGTGAGGATTTCGCGATTAAGTCTACACAAATAACTTAATAAAAGTGATCGATACCGACGTGAACTGTTGTAATATTTTGTTACATTCAAAATAGGCTAAAGCACTGTTGGTGACCCTAGCGTGGCATGGAGCGCGCGGGCGCTCCGAGCAGCGGCGGCACGGCTGTCGCGTCCGGCGAAATGCCTGCCCTCTGTATTAGTATGCGGCCGCATCACAACTTTCTACACATTCTTGGTGCTGCCGAAGAAACCAACGACGATACACATAACAATTATCGATTGAACGTTCATTGTCTATACATTAACTGCAAACACAACACTCGCCAGTGGTTTCTGGGTTATCTGCAATAAAATTGTATCCATCCGTCAAACATTTGAAATTTATGCGTTTCTATCTGATGGCGAAAATTAAAATAAATATAATTATTATTTTAAACACATTTAACGTACAAAAATAAAAATGTACATTAATTATACGACTTTAATTTATTCTAGAAAGTTACTTCTGAAATATATGTTTAATACATTAACAATTCTATTTCTTTATTTATAGAGAAACCGTACTGCTCGTCTATACTTACGACATGTTTTGAAGAGTTTCATTTGTTTTTTGCATCCAAAGTTAACATTAACCAATAATGAGCTAAGTTTTTGAAAGTGTTTTCCTTCTCTTTATATTGATTTGTTAGTTTCTCCAAGAAATATACAAGGAAAATACTTTAACAATGCACCAGAATATTTCATTAATTAACTTTTCGACTACCAGCGTTGTATATATACATGTATACATATATAATATATCTATTGCATCTTACTTTATAGTTTTTAATTTCTTTAAATTATAGGATTTATTAGACTTTTTTTATTAAAAAAAGTCTAATAAATCGAACGTTAAAGAATACTACGGCGTATCTTTACTCATACTTTACTCATAGTAGGTAAAATGAATGGTAGATCGAACCTCGTTCGGCCGTCATTGAACTAAATTGATAATCACGACTATACCCTGCACACCAAATTAGCTGGCCGCCATTCGTTGGTAATGACAATGTGGCGAATTGAATTTTGTTTCATCTCACCGCAAAATTGTTTTGACCCGCCCTCGTTATACTGATTCTAGTGGTTTTAGTTATGTCATTAAGGGACTGGCATTTAATGAGTGCGGTGGACATGAAAGGTCACTCGAATATGAACCGTAATTACATTCATTATTCGTGTGAAAAGCTGCTTTACCGCTAGGGTAGCGATAACTTCCAGACATCCTTTGGAGGAACTGAGAAATCTAGAAAAAAAAAAATACAGACTAGTTGAGAACCTCCTCCTTTTTTTGAAGTCGGTTAATAAAATAGAGTTACGCTTGTACGGTACGTAAAAGGTACAATAACTAGCTAAGAAATATTAAATATGATTTCATAATTAGAACTACATTCTAGGGCAAGGAAAATATCATAATTGCGGTTAACTAAGTGGTGATTTTTTGCCATTACAGAGGCTAAGGGCGACAAATATTGAAATAAAAACCAACTTCACTATAGGTATACATATTTATATCAATAACTAGCTGCGCCCCGCGGTGTTATCCGCGTAGATAACGAACCAGTAAGAATATCGGGATAAAAAATTTCTGAAGTTCATTGCCATTGCATATATATAGATTCTTAAATATATATTCATATGTTATTGTTTCCTGTTGAATTGATAGCAAACTGATTTATATGTCTCGTTTTCCAGGTAGCCATGGCCGGCGACTTCATCCTCGCTGTGGCGTCGATGATGATAGCTCGCCTGCGCAGCGACGAAGTGACGCTTGTACTCAGCCAGGTACATCTCAGAATTATATAAGCCCTAACCATCATACTTTAGTATTCGTTCTATTGCCGTACTCTTAGTACTTAGTAGTTCTTGCTTAGCAACGTAATAATAATATAATTAATAATACTAACAAACACTAACTGGACTAATATTACTAACAGTCCCATTCCTGCAGGTCCTGATACTAACGGATACTCACCAACTAATTGTTATTAACACCTATTAATTGAATTCACACTAACAGTCCCATCCCTACAGTCCTATTTGAGGTCGGTTGCAGATGTCCATGGGCGGGAGCGGTCACTCGTGACTGCTGCCAGCTCGTTCGCTACTCTCATAACATTAAAAACAAAGCCCATATTTATGAAAATAAACGTCTTTGTCTTAAAGGAGAACAATACGAGAAATATTGACCGGGTCTCATCTCCGGATTGGCGTTGGCCCGCCGCAGCAGGTCGAGCAGCGAAGGCGGCGCCGGCTGGCGCGGCGCGGGCACGCTCTGCATGGCGGGCATCGGCGGCATCGTGGACATGGGCGGCATGCCGGCCATGGGCGGCATCGACACGGGCGATATCGGTGCGAACACGTGCGAGGACGCCTCGCTCGCCGGCGCCGGCTCGACGCTGTTCGGCTTGTCCAAGTCTGGACCAAACAATGGAGTGAGAGAGTGAGAGAGTGAGAGAGAGAGAGAGAGAGAGAGAGAGAAATAAACGCTTTACTCATTGTTTTACGACAGCACATAAAATATAAATAATAACTAAAACAAACAAAATTGATAATTAAAAACTAAAATACAACTGATATACAAAAAAAATAATGCAATCATTAATAATAATTGGGACGATTTCAAATTAGGCAATTGAATGGCCGTGTTATGGTAACCGGACAGCTGATAAACATACATACATATATACATACGATATAATACTTATATATAGATATTTTTATTACACACAGACACACAGAACAAACGAGTGCGCTGCACACGCAAACGCTCGTCCCGACCGGGAATCGAACCCACGACCTCCGGGTTCGCACGAGGCCGGTCAATAAAAGAATATCCGGAAACATTATAGATCCATCCGCATGACTCACCATCGACAATGTTGTTCATGATACGCTCGAAATGATTGGTGTCGCTGGTGGGGCTCTCCCTGCGGAACCACCTGCTGAAGCGGCTGCCCTCCGTGTCGCTGGTGCCGTTCTACGATGGAATAAAGAAATTAAAACTTGAACGGTTCAAACTTTATTAAACTGCTATATATTTTCAAATTTTAAATTTCTAGGATTCTTCCAACACTTCACTATCACTACATAGTATTAAACAAAGTCGCTTTCCGCCGTCCCCATGTCCCTATGTACGCTTAGATCTTTACATCTACGGAACGGATATTGATGCGGTTTTTTTTATAGATAGAGCGATTCTAGAGGATGGTTTATATGTATATAATAACACATGTATAATAATATATGTAGTGATACGTCGAGGTGAACTAAACTCACATTTTACGAAATCCTACCTCCAAAGGGAATTGCGGAGGCAGGGGGAGACGAAGTCGCGAGCGAAAGCTAGTTTATAATAAAATAATACTAGTCTAGATGATGATAGATGATGACAGTCTAGATGATGATAGATGATGAGTCTAGATGATAGTTAATAATAAAATAACACTAGTCTAGATGATGATAGTCTAGATGATGATGATAGCTAATAATAAAATAACACTAGTCTAGATGATGATAGTCTAGATGATGATGATAGCTAATAATAAAATAACACTAGTCT
>DWDX01005311.1:0-10640 GCA_018245675.1 Agara michaeli | reverse complement strand
GGTAAGTGCAAAATTATGCTTTTAGAACTTATTTTTTATTATTTTTAAATCGTGTAGTAACTTATTCTGGTCTTCTCTTTTTTATAGGTGGCTGCCTAGATCCACCATTCGGTGAGGACAAATATGAGTACCAGCCTTTAGCTCAACGGAAACGAGATCTGAAACAAGGCGAAAAAAATCGAAACGTTAATTCTGAAAAAATATATCTTAACAACTCTGAAATGACCATAAAAAAATCTATTTCTGTTACAAAAATTGAATGTGAAAATACAGATATCGACTCTACTCTAATGTTATATAAAGCAAACTCTAAAAGAAGCTCTTTACTTGAAAAACACTCTGATTCAATTATAACATACCCACCAGAAACATCTTCCGAAAGCTTGGAACTCTCAGGAAAAAGCATCATTAGAGAAAGTAGTGCAGTCATAAATAATTCCAATAACGTAACTGACACTTATTTCATGCCACCTAAAATAATCTGCCAAAAGAATCCGGTTAGAAACAAAGATAACAATAATATTGATCAGATAGATGAAGTAAGATGTTTTCGCCAATCGAAAGATATCGCAATGCCCGATAATATGAAAATCGGCTCATTGATACAAGAAAACGATTTGCTTACTTGTCTGCCTTATACTTCGGGAACAACAGAAGCAATAACACAACCAGAATATAAGCCGTCGCAATTGGTCGAAACCACTCAATATATAACAGAAAATAATCAAGTAAAAGGCCCACCAACACATGAACACACACCAATTAATGAATCTGATGGAATCAAATCTGAATTACGAGAGTCCATAAATAATATCTTCGATCAATTGGAACAACGTGATTTAAAATCTTTAATAGTAACTAAACAAAAAAAATCTGATGTTGATACAACAAATAACGAATTAAAGCTTGAAGTTTTAATAAATTCAATTGATGATACGTTAGTTTCAGAAAACAACACCTTACATAAATACACTGAGAATCGTACGAAACTAAAAGCTATCTCGAGATTTGAAAATGAAGTCGACAACATTTTAAAGCACACTATCAGTGGAAATACAATGATATCACATTCATACAAGGACTTTCATACATATCTTTCACCTAGTGATATTGTGAGTACTAAAGGTTCCATTTTAGAAAACCAGGAAAACATAAATAAATTATGTACAGATGCCAATCCAAAAAACACAGAAGACTCTATTTTTAATGTAATTAATAACATTCAGAGTAACCCCAAAATAATAGCTGATTCGGATGTAATACAAAAGCTGTCAGATAATGTATTATCACAAAGTAAATTATTTGAACCATCAACTATAGATTCAGTCTCTGATATACATTCAACTCAATCGAACATTATATTAACCAGTAAAGAAGACATAGTCGATAAACAATTTCAAAATGATTTTAATGAAAAGAAGTTATTAACACCTGATCTGCACCCTCTTAAAAGACATGCTCCTAAGCAAAATGATAACAGTGAAACAGCATTAGTCACGAATTTGTATAGAAGTAAAGAGAAAATCTCTAAACAACTGCTAGATGAATGTAATAAAAACTCAATACAATTATACAAATTACAATTAACTGTGTCCAATGAAATGAAACGTGTGGAAGATTTAAATAAAAGTGATATTATATTCAATACCCATGAATCATATGAAAAAATTAATGAGTATCCCGTAGAAGATGATAACGTAATAGATAATACAAAAAATAAAGTAAAACAAACGGACACAGATGTATGTTCTACAGTAGGTATTAAAAACGATATTACTCCAACGTCTTCAGAACGACTAGAAATAGATAATAACGAAAATAACAGTCCACCCGAGATTGATGACAATAAATTAATTGCTATAAATAGTAACGAGACCAATGAAAATATAATCAAAAACGTTAATAACACGAAAGGGGAAAAATTAGAAAAACTTGAGAATATGTCAATTGATAACTTGCTTATTACAGAAGTTAGCCATTCACATTCTCCTGAGGAAAAATTTTCAAGCCATGATTATTTGATGTATAATGATGAAATTAAAACCATAGAAAATGAAATAAAATCCGTTAGGCAAATAGATGGTACGATTGAACTACAGAAAAGCAGTTTCCTCAAAATCAATTCTACTAATTTATTTTCACAAAATGGTGGTAACAAAGATTCTATTATTTTACCTACACAAGTAATAAAAGCTGAGAACGGTGATAACAAAGTTGAAGAAGACAGTATAGTAAACCACGAAGTATATACAGAAAAAGGGATATTTTTACAACATTCTTATGATTCACCTGACAGCAATGTATTTCCATTCAATACAGATACCACATCATTTACTGTAAATAGGCCTTTAAATATTTTTGAAACACAAAACATAACCACCGATCATTTGGTTAGCGACTCTAAAAATAACTCAATTTCACAAAGCCGTGAACAGGATACCTCTAGTAAAAGCTATGACAATCATTCATATACAGAAAGTTGTGGTGGAGATTATTTTTCGAAAGAGCAAGAATTAAAATTACCTTCACACCTAATAACAGACAAAAAAGAAATGTCAACAGTTGGTTTATTGAATTCATCCACAATGAATCCTGAAATTGCTGAACAACCTGTATCACAAGGTCAATATAATGAAAAAGGATCATTATATTCTTCAGAAAAAGCAACAGATTACTCAAAGACAATAATCAGTAAAGACACAAAAGAAATTCCGATATCTATGCAAGATAAGAAACTTCCCCAAGTTCCACTACACAATGTCGAAACCAAAGCTGTAATTGTCGATTTAGCGTTTCAGATGTATAGAAATAATTCCAACGAAACAATATTAAAAACGTTCGATGTTTCAAGAAAACCCAACAGGTTGCCACATGATAGTATCTCGATGATGAAATCAACATTAAATTTGAATGACAACAACAAAATGTCATTAGCAATTAATTCAGAAATACAACTATGCATAGAAATTAATAAGAATAATGATTACTTGTACACCGAAGAACGGGCTTTAAATATGAGAGGTACAAAACTATTGTTAATAACTCTGTTCACTTTACATTTGATCTATTCATTAACAATAACATCTTGGGACACATAGCTCAATCAATTCGAATACATATTAATAATATCCGGGGACAATTCCACACACGGCTATCCGACACCAAATTAGGCAATTTAATGCCTGTCTTATGGTAACTACACAGCCGATAAACATACATATATAGATACGATATATTACTTATATAGATATTTTTAATACGACCAGACACAGAACAGACAAATGTGCTCATAAATGTGCGCACGACCTCCGGTTTTGCAGTTAGGGTCTCTAACCGCTCGACCACGAGGCCAGTCAGATTAATGCTCATCACATAAATATTTGTCCCGTGTATGTGTGTGTGAATCGAACTTTCCACCCAAGATAGGCCAGTCGCATAGTTTCTGCGACGCTAAATCCTCAAATCTCATTGAATATTTTGTTTAATTTCAAGATAGCTCAGTTAAATAAACTTAATTTAACTTCACAGAAAGTTCCAATGACGATCTCAGGCATAATTCCCACGCGGAATGTAACAAACAAGTCAATGTCCAAAGTATGCAGTTATTACAAAAATCTTTGGCCGCCATTTATAAAAGCAATCTTGTTCCTGTGGAAAAACTGATCAAGAACCTAATAACGGATATCGACAACATATCTAAAGACAGAATTGTTCTAAGCAAGAAAAAGTATATTGCACCAAAGAAGTTCAAACCATTGAAGGTTACATACTCCCAAAAATGTAAATGCTTAAAAAAATCAACATAGATTGACGCTAGCTGTGTGTTTCATATTATAACTTTAGCATTTTTATGTATATCACAGAAAAAATAAATATTCAAAATACAAACTAATGTTCTAGAACTACTTACATTTTGTTTTGCACATCATATATTATGTAAATCTGAATAACATCGCTTAATACCAATATATAATTGTGGATCACGATCCACTCATGAGATTATGTTACATTTTCATATCGTTATCTTATGTACACAAATGTTTTATGGTTATTACATTCGATAATAGCGAATCTGTGGGGAAAATGTTTGTTATCTGTTCATTCTACGTCAGAGTAAACTAGAACACTAGGAAAGTTTACTCTGAATGCCAATATCTTCAAAACGAACATATATTTTTTTCGATAATAGTATATGTACATATATTATAAGCTCTGTAGAGTAGATATGTATTAAAATAACGAAAAATCCCACAAATGAAATGATCTTGTATAGCTAGAATGAATCGATAGAAATACATATAATTGTTCATATGCTAATACAAGCCTTTATTGTCCGCTGGTTGCATACGTAGCGTGCGCTTAAGAATGTTGAAAACTGGTTTATTTTACGTCTATAATATTTTACGAGAGAAATTTCGATTTCTATTTCGTGTCCGATTTCGTGTGGGTGCCACTTGAAATTTTAAAAATGGCGAACTGCTTTATAGGGGGAGGCGCGGTTCTTAACACGCTATTTATAAGTTAGCTCGGCAGTGATGGACATAAAGGACAATAAAACTTAATCTACATTTAATATGCAAGGTTACTAACATATTAATTTGTACAATTATTTATACAATTAAAAAAATATTATAGTTCTTCCTTCAGAGATAGAGTTTTGCCACCGCGGCGTTTTCTGTAGGATTTTTGAAAAATGACAATACTACATTATTTCTATTGTACCCATATGTTATGGTTTAGCCTGCAGAAGCGATAAAAGTAAATTTTTTGGCGATTTTGTTACGAAAATTGTCTTTATTTACACATGTGAAATATGTACATTGTACATACCTACTTTGTATTTTGTTATCCTTCAATGTTAAATTCTATACATTTCCGTATATCTTTAAATACTTGCAATATGTATACAGCTTGCGGTGAAAATTACCTACATAATGGTGGTAATCGTTTCAAAATCCGTTACGTCGTTTAAACGTTAGAATGATCGATAGACGCGGAGGGCGACTTATACGTACATATAATGTGTCTATAGATGATAACGGGTACAATAATATTTATGTCCACTACTTGCCACAGATCTTGCTCTGAATCTGGCGACTATAGTTGATAAAATATGGCAACCGCGCAGTGACAATAATGGTCATATTATTCTCTATTGAGCGAAAGGTTATCTAAAAATGATTTCACCGGCGAAATTTTTACGACAGAACAAAAACAGTACCGTACATTAAAGTTGATACGAAAATGAACGATCAAAGAAATTCTTCGATTAAGAAAAAAGACATCGGGATTTAATAAAATGTAAAATACATTAGTACAACCTTATTGTTTCATGTAACAATTAGTCAATATTTTTAATGTAAAATGTAAGTAGCCGAATACTAATAAAATGTAATGTGTAAGTAATATTTACTCGAGTAGTACAGTTTCCTGTTATCGTCGATTGCTTAAAAATACATCGCACTAATGATAGATAAACTACGAATATTGCACTAAATTTTTCTTTTATCGCAAATGAAACAATATAGATAAGTCGATACGATTAATGACTTTATTTGCGTATCCAAGACTTACTGAAACGAATTAGGTACCGGACAGTAGGTAAGCAGCAACGCGGCCTGGGTTTATATCAGATGTTAACGAGCTATCGTGCGAATTGGCCGCGTCTTTAAACTAAAATACAATACTATTCTGTCTTAAAGTAAACTGACAAATCAATGTGAGACGAACCAGACGTTTCATGCGCAAGATAACTATGTGCTCATTAGTGCGCGTCCTGAATGTTAAAACATTGAACCATCATTGACAATCTCTGTTCGTTAAACTGTTGATTGAAAAATGGGGCAAGCCAAAGTGAACACGGTATCGGGAAGCGTGGCTTTGGATGAAACAGAAGCAGTGGATTTGGATCAAGCTCTTTCAGTAGCAGGTTAGTTCATACGTGAGGCGTACAACATTCATTTTACAATGCTCAAAAGAAACTGACCGGCTTATAATACAAAAGTGAATTCGTTAGGTAGGTATAACATTAATTTTGTGCAAATCCGGTTTGTATTTTTATTTAAAACGGTAGTAAAAATCTAATCGGTTTCCTATTCAACACAACCGATTCATCACCAATTAACTAGTGGATCTCGTGATCTTATTATGTATTTTTTTATTCCCGACGCAAATAGAAGGGTTAACCAATTTCCGTAGGGGTGCGCAAAGACAAAATATTCCCACCGACTACTTTGTTGATAGCTGATAAACTTATTTCGTCTTAAAGCATCTAAGCATCTCTTTCTTATTCACATCTTTTACACAACATCTCTCTCTTATCACATGGTAGATAAGACACTAGTCAGTCAGCTGTTCTGGAAATGTCAATTGTTTTTGGCGGGAAATAATACTCATTTGTTTTTTCATGAAATGTGAAAGTTCACGCTGTTTATTTCACGATTATTATTCCACATTAAAAAGTTTTCTTAGTACAAAAGAATGCAGCTCTGGCCTTCAACGATCTTTTGGTATTGGTGTATTGAAAGGCATCTGTATGCTTAGATTTTATTAAGGTCAGCTAACTCTATGATATACGATCGGTGAACATCAGATGCCGATTGCCCTTACAGACGAAAATGTTATTGTCGTGAGGGAACTCCGCGAGGAAGGAAATTAGATGTGTAAACATCGTGATTTTACGTAACATCACGCCTGTAATCCCCTAAGGGGTAGGGCAGAGGAGTGTAGTACACCCCCACGTTTCACCAGTTACGTTTAAGAACCGTTTAAGAATCGTGATTTTAACGCCTTTATTACGTAATGAAAACAAACTCTTAATACACAATCACTTTTCGTATCTTTTTCCACCAGGTCTTGGCATATACAACATAAAATATACACTGGTGCTATCTCTTTTCCTGATCGGAGCTATCGTGGAGCCTGTCGGCTATTCGTACATAGTGCCGGCGTCCAGATGTGATTTAGAAATGGCTGACAACATCAGAGGGTTCGTAGGATCCGTTCCTTATATAGGTAAGTAAAAGGAATCGTTTTTTTGATAGAAAATTCATAATTCAAAAGAAAACCGGTCGTTAAGAAACCTGCAAGTAGAGTTTATATCTTCAAAGGTGTTTGACCTTTGCAAATTCGCACAAGGATCAGTGTGGCAGATTCTGAAAGATGAGCGTATTCAATAGATTAATGATATACTTAATCATTATTGATAATTGACTTGACTCGACTGGCCTCGTAGTGAAGTGCTTAGAGACTGACTTCAAAACCGGATAGCGTGTGTTCGACTCTGTTTTGTTCTGTGTCTCGGAGTAATAAAACTATCAATATAAGTTGTATGTACATATATATGTATGTTTATCAAATTGCCTAATTTGAAATCAGATAGCCGTGTGTGGAATTGTCCCCAGTTATTATTTTTATAATTATGTCATATAATCCACGATACATATATCAAAATAACATTTTTTACTATTTTTGTCTGTCTGTCTGTCTGTCTGTTTGTTCCGGCTAATCTCTGGAACGGCTGGACCGATTTCGACAGAACTTTCACGAGCGAACAGCTGATGTAATAGAGAGTAACTTAGGCTACTTTGGTTTCAATTCAAATTCAAACGCATATTAGTCGCGGGCACAGCTAGTATTATAATAAATAAATAAGCCTATAGAGTTAGGCAGTGAGGAAATATTTCCATTAAGTATTGTGCTAACACTATTGAGTCAAATTATAAATTTTCGCAATAAATAACAATTAGTCATTATCTATCTGGTTACCATGAGCATCTGCCTAATTTGGAATCAGAGGACCGTGCGTGCAATTATTATTGTTATTATTTCTAGGTATCGTCCTCACTTCGTTTCCTTGGGGTTACTTAGTGGATACGAGAGGACGGAAAATCACGGTCATTTACAGCTCCGTGGCGGCCGGAGTGTTTGGCGTCGTTTCAGCTTTCATGCCCAATCTGATCAGTTTCATCATTTTCAAGTTCCTCACATCACTATGGTAAGTGATTAGACACTGGAACGATGTCAATTGTATTTTGAAAATTTGTCCCCAATTTACTGAAAGAAAATACATTTATAAATGCTCTCAATTGGGTTTGATCGTACATCTAAAGAAAGGATAGAAGACAATATTTGTTTACTTATAAATTCATTGATTTCCTGATATCAGAAATTAACCACAATATTTGCGCTACGCAATGTTGATATAAATTACAATACTATTTTGAAAATTAACAACACGGTTAATTCCTAATCCTATTTAATACTAGGATTGCAATAATGTATCGAGTATTGAGATCTTAAAGTCAACACAGAGAGTCTTATAAAAATCTTACAGTAGAACATTTTTACTACTAGCCGATTCTTAAACTTTTGTTCTATTATACAGCATAGCGTGTCCCGCTGCAGTTCCATACACGTACATAGGTGAAATTTCACCACCAAAATACAGGGATATAATGCTGACGACGATAAACGCGATTCAAATGGCCGGTTCTACATTAGTGCCTCGTGAGTATTACATTTAATTTTTTCCCATTAAGTCTATTGAGATTTGATGTATTTTAAAATAGGTATAAAAATACTATCACCGTGTAATATCGATATGGTACTTGGTTCTGAATGGATGGTCGAGTTGGAAAATTCTGTTATGCATTTCCTTACATAGAATGACCTATTAAGTAGTTTTATGTTATTATTTTTAAATTAATCATTCTTTTATATGTATTTCTTTTAACATAGTCGCTGTTTTGAATTGCATGCATTCATAAGATAATAAAATTGTTACGTATCATTTCATTTAAAACATATGAAACTGTACTATTTCACACAAGTTTAGTATCTAACAATCTAATATTTTTTTAGTGTTTGCCTGGGCCATCTTACCGGCTACTTTCGAAGCAGATTTCGGCATGTATTACTTTCGACCGTGGAGACTGCTCGCAATAGTCAACTCGAGTGTCTTCCTCGTAGCAGCGTTTCTTCTGCTCTGGGGACCGGAAAGCCCCAAGTATCTCATGTCTCGAGGCCGCGATGAGGAATCTCTTAAGATTCTGAGGACCATGTACGCTCAAAATAAAAGAAAATCGCCAAATGACTTTCCTGTAAGTGCATTTAAATTGAACAATTATTATTTTTCACGTATAATTTTTATGTATCTACTTTAATTGGTATATGATGATTATAATCGACTCATATTTTGCATGAAGAAATCGTAATTATTTAAAATATGCAAACGGTATAGAGAACAGTTGTAGCCACGTTGAGTATTTTTTTTTATTAGTAACAAAAGAGAAGATATATTAGTTCCATGTTAGGCTTTACATTATTTATAAAACTTCCGCAAACTTGTCAAGTTTATGATGTTTAGGATGCGGTTAACATATTACAAAGAAATATATTTTCAGATAAAAAGAGTGAAGACCACCGAGACGTTGAGGAATATGGATATCTCTTTCCTGACTTCATTAAAAGTGCAGACTGTGCCCCTTTTGAGGCCACCATACTTAAAATGGTTGGTCCTGAACAGCACACTTATGTTTGGTATATTTGCGACGTGAGTAGTCTTTATAATATATGTATGAAGTTATCTAAATGAAATATTAAAAATAGGAAAATAAAAGATAAGATATATAAAATATTGATCCGGATTTATTGCATTACTTATAAATTGTCATTTTTAATTTTTAGATTCTTGTGTGTTTTTAATTGTTCCAACCGAACCGAAATTAGATAACATAATCTTAACTGAACTAAAATTTTCAACGAGCATATTTTTTTTTAATATAATCATTTGACAATTACTACATTTCAGGTTAAATGGCCTGTTCATGTGGATACCGGACACCCTGAACAGAGTTTTCTCTGGTGCCCACGAAGGTACGGCTTGCGAAATAATTGAGCAGCGCCTGAACGAGGTAGGTAGGTGTCATATAACTTTTTAATTTAATATGTTATACGCAAACGTAGGCACATAGTATTTTGCTATTCAAATGATCAAATTACACAGTGAGAAAAATTAAATAAAAAATAGATCGAGTAGTTTCGGAGTCTATCGTGGTCAAACTTAGAGATTTGTTTATAACTAGCTGTACCAAATTTTAAATATAATACTAAATCTAAACAATACAGCATTAAAGAAATGTATATCGATTTTTTCTCTCTCGCGGCCATAGACAACATATTTTACGGTGACACTAATAGCCAATACACGACACTACCTACATAAAATAGTTTTAATTCAAGGTTGCCCTAAAACCCCAGATTTTATCTGATTGGAATTTACAAGATGTAAGTAACAAGCACCATCATCACCAATTACGATTACAGAACGTTTAATAAATCAGATTGACAGTGAGGGCTCACAGGCTTGCTCGTGCGACCTGTGGCGGGTTTCGAACGCAAGTAACTGGGTTATTGCAGCACGCCACGTCCCTACGATAACTGAGCCAATGAGATACGAACCAACTAGAATAGATATTATATATAAGACAGATCGCTTAACTTACTTTGTTAGATCAATGAAAAAAGATAGCATAGACATATATATATATATATATATATATATATATATATATACATATATTTTTTATACTTTACAGACCCTTATAGATGAAGATTGCATCGATTCCATTGACCCGCTA
>DWDX01005310.1:0-10642 GCA_018245675.1 Agara michaeli | reverse complement strand
CCGTAGTTCCTGAGATTAGCGCGTTCAAACAAACAAACAAACAAACTCTTCAGCTTTATAATATTAGTATAGATTTGCTATTCAATCATGTTTGGTTATATCTTATAGATGTTAGTGAAAAAAAAAAATTGTTTGCTTTTATGAATTTAGGGGGAACTGTGAATAAACGTTTGTACAACTTATATTGTGTCTTTCAAGTACATGTACAAAAACAAGATAAATTTATTGTTTCTTGTTTATGTCTAGAGAATATCAGTTTTATGTTAATAACAGTCTGTGTAAACTCACAGGTGTGTGTGTTGATGCAAGTGTGCATGTAACATCATTAATTACACGAATATAATTAGCCCTCTATTGACAAGTTTTAATGACTTATATAGTTATGACATGACATCAAATTAATGATTCTGATGCATCAAGTATTATGGACTTATAGAGTTGGATCTAAAGTACCTTATCTCATCAGCTCTGTAAATCACAAAACAACCACAACCATAGATATCAGAGGCAGTATTGGTTTATAGTTTTGCCTTCTAAACCTAAGGTCTAAGCTGAACGCTTTAATTTTTTTTTAAATTTCCATATTATTGTATTATTCAATGTGATAAATACGAATTAAGTCTATTTTAATTTTTTATTGTAGGTAGTTCAAATTGTGTGTACATTGATAGTTATCACAAAATCATTATTTTTAAAATATCAAATAGGTAGTATAGCTTTGCTATACATTTTGTACGATTATTAAGTGTGTGTAAGCATGGTTTTACGGAAATCCACTGTAACCTGTGTACTGCTTGTAAGTGAACCTTTGCTCCTTATCTCGCATGTCACATTATCCAGTGGATCTTGTGTGGTTACGGCGCCGTGTACTCAAGAGAGATCTGTTTGCAGGGAGGCGAACGGCGCGGGTGGCGGGGCCAGCGGCGGAGGGCTGCTGGCCATGAACGCCACCCAGGTCCAGTGCGAGCCCCACGACTCGGTTGTGCTCATTAAATGTAAGTTGTTTCAATATTTCGAAGGAATAATGTAAAATCATGATGATTACTTCGTTTTCAATGTCTCCTCCACCTTAACCACGATCGATGCCTTTGCTCCACTAAGAATCGTGCCCTTGATACTTCTGTACAATATTTACTCTTCAAACTTCTGTGTACACTCTTTATCCTTCTTTTAGAACTCTTTCTGCGAACTTTTCGATACGATTCCTTAGTAATTTTTTGTGAATCAAGTGAAACAGATTCATTTCCAATGGTTACTTTCTTTTTTCTCTTCACTACTTTTACTGTTAATATAGCTTGTGTGTTTGTTTGTTTTCGTTCTATTTTGTTTCCATTAGGAGCATTAGAGCATTAGCTTTCTTCCTAATTTCTGCACGCTCTGCCCGCCTTCTCAAGTTCTTTTCCTGGTATTCATATAGGCTGTCTCGAAATCTCTATTTGAATGATAAGGCCACGCATGCTGCCTTGTAATGTAGAATTGTTACTAGGTAAATATTCCAACGTTTGTATAATATTGCCGATTTACATTTTTTCACGTGTTATTCCGCTATTTCGTTCCAACTAACTAATTACATAAGCACCTTAATGTAGCCTAGGCTCATATGACACTAACCTTGAACGAAGGACTGCATTGGATTGCTTGTTTTTGTTGTTTTCATAGTTTACGTAACTTGCATAACGTCAGGTGCATCGCAATTGTGTCGAGTAGGTAGTAATCATTAAATGTAACCGACTAGGCACTTAGCACTTTCGTCAGCTGGCGTTCTCGTAGTTAAATCCTACGCTCCGCCTACTGCATACGAACATCCCTGTAAATGTCGCAATTCCACAACTATTGTGTTGTGGCACTTATGGGGTCTAATTGTACCTTACGACAATAACCTAGAATTTGCCAACTGCATTATTTGTGGCCCATAAATAATATTGCATAGTCGGAAAAAAAACTATAGAAATTGTCAACATTGTTCAATCGCTGAGTGCACCTAGAGTATTGTAGAGATTCCATGAATCCTAAATTATATTGTGAGAACTTTGCAAGATGCTGTAATCATCATTCCAAGCTATTGAGGCTACCGTGCTTAGGTACTGATCACTGACAATTCACCATACTCGCCACTTTAAGTACTCTTCATTAATATCACGCAATATTACGGCATAGTGCTGATAGCTAAAATAAAAAATTCAACGTTGCGAAATTAATGTAAACCACGTACATTTCCTATGTACGTAACGTCGTATATTATACTTCACATACATCAACATTTAAAACGTTGCAGACCGTATGGAATATTCTGTTAAATTCGCGTTATTAAAACGAAGGTCAAGGATAAACGTTATAGTTTTTGCAAGGCTTTATTCTTTTAGCCAACGCGCACAATATTCAGTTAGACTCAACATTGATACGTAGCAAAAAAATATCGAATGTATGCGAAATTTTAACGTAGCAGCTAGTGTGTCTGAAGTAATTGTTCAACGCGCACGCTCTGATATAGCTCAAACGCACAGTCGTTGGAATGGGTAGCGTAAACTATTCGCCATTTCCAGGAATAGCGGCGATCGTGTTTATATTCGTCGCCGAAAGTTCCCCCGTTGTGCTCATCGCGCTCTCAATTGATGCGGGAGGCTGGAGGCGCATTACAATTAACTTGCGCTAATAATAATAATTGTCATACATTGGATGAGAGCATACACACTCATTTTTTCCCCGTCTGCTTAGCAATCGACACGGTCCATTATGCTAATCCCGCTTAGTTTAGAGCGAACTCTGCGTTGTGTTGCACGTAAACGATGCATTTCTCAATATGTGGAAGTAGTGTGAGAAAGTTTAATTGCCGTGTGTGTGTCCGTGTGTTACGATGCAGTTCACGCTGGTAATCGTCGTGAACAGAGTCAAGTTATGTCCGGTCATAGAGGAGCCGCTCAAGCAAATAGGTGCGATACAATTATCTCTGATAAATAAATCCAAATAAATATTGTCACTACATATTAAATATTTACAAACTTTGCTACGTGTACCTATACATATGTGACTTAATACAACGTTAGTTTTCAGTTTATTTTCTTTGTCCTAAATATTTCTTTTACTTTTCAATATTTTAAAATCATCGTTTTGTTTTCATGTCAAGTTCAAAAATTTGCTCTCGTGATTCTAGACTCCCAATCTTTATAAACACTATGGTTATTTTAAAACTGTGTCTTCTTTGATTGATTGTACTCGTAAGTTGAAAACGCCAAACTCTTCTACGATAAAGATCGACGATAGCAATAAACATATGGACTGCAGATCCATACAAGTACCGACGTCTGCTGTTCCCTGCCGTCGACATAGCCAATAATAAGTGCGCGTTGTTACTTTACTTAGTACTTTATGTAGTACCAACTTTATGTAGTACCAACATGTGACAATAGCAGCAACGCTGAAATATTAAAAGTGACATTCTTAACAAGGTTTATTGAACGGTTTCTATCGTATGCCCTCGTACTCCTTCAACACAGTCGTATATCCAAATAGAATGACTGATAATTGTTTCGTTCAATTTTTTTTATCAATTTCGTGTCGTGTTTTGTCTCTCTATCTAGGTATATATGTTTTACGAGTATAAGGTATAGAACAACTTGTAAATTTGTCATTTTGTCGACTACGATTGAAATAACTTTCGAGGTTCGCTGATATTGTTTCATACACTTGGTACGTGTTTAAATTTTCGTAATTATAAAATTATAAATAACACTTTTAACGTCACATAAATAACTCACAAGTTAATTTATCATTAACATAGTAACGAGTTTTAATTTGAATTAAGAATTTAGTTTTTAAAAACAGTTGGTAGGCGGTACCCACTTTACATTTCAAGGTATCTATTTTATCTCGTGCGCAGCGAATTTCCTGGTAGAAAAGTCGTCTAGGTAACGAACAGACGCAAACAACACAATGAACTGAAAAACATATAATTGAAATACATTGTGAAGGAAATTCAGACGATGTATACAAAATCACATATTCATTGCGGTTGGAACTTTTGTATTACTCACACACAGCGTTTCGACTGGCGACGCTATTGACGTAAAAACTGAAGTCTCATTGAAAACAATCATTGTTGAACATTAGCCACTTCTCGTAATCCACCAACAAACATTTTGGAATCTCAAATAAATCTTATTATTCTATTAGTCTTATTTTGTAGCTCTAGCAAATTGTTTGAATGTATCTTAACTAACAAATTATTTGGCTTGATATTTTTACTATAGTACTTAATTTTTTTTATTTATATATTGTAAATTATTAAGTACACTATAACATAACGATAAGTGTTTATGTTTGTAACGTGCTTGTATCGTTAGATGACAGATGTTAATCAGCAATATATTTATTCACTTTCAACTTGAATCTTCCGTCGTCGTCCAATATCAAGAATCATTGATGATAATTATGTTGATGATGGCGATAAACATTTATTGCTTAGTAAAACAAGTTAACAGTCGATCAATATAGACAAACACAGAATGCAGTGACTATTATCATAACAGACTTTTCTAGCCGACTTTCTGTCTGAATTTCAGTTCCATGACATATAAGCAAGATCTAAAAATAGATCGCCTTGAGTGCCCACACTCCTTAGTGTCGATACACTCGACGTATAGATTTAGGACGCACGCAGCTCTGGAATCGTGTCGGCCGCATAACTTCCCAAGCTCGATTGTTTGCCAGCAACGCCCTATTTGTTGCATTCTTATCTCAAACTTGCAATTGCCGGTATGAATCATAAGATAAAGCACCGCGATCCTCAAACTGTGTTTCGAGTGAAGCATTCATCCCGCCTTAATGTATTGCGCTACGTTGTTTTACATTGGCTACAATCCACCAACGTCAGACCGCTAGACACTCCGAAGCGTGTCTTTCTGTGTAATGTGAACATGCCCTAGAACGTTTTTACCTTTAAAATATATATAACAACATCTGTAACACATACAAATATGTTCCGACTCGTTAAAATATTGTATGTTTCCAAACCCTGAAACGCCTTCTTCTTGAATATACACCATTACGATCACTCAACCGAGGACTGACTGTTGTTTAACTTGGGGAGATTCTTACTCGTATGCAACCGCAGCGGAGTTGAAAACGCAAGTTACCAGCAGTTACTTTGTATCTTTTACAACGGATTACGCAATGGTCTGGGCAACAGGTTGCTTACAACGTTCAATATATATTTATAAACTTAGAGCAACTAGTTTTATTAGTCATCTTGGTTTGTCTTTATTATGTCTGTTGTTAAAGTATACAATTCAAATTCACATTTCATTTACGTTCATAGCTTGAAAGCTTCGAATTCCCTAACTTCATTTCAGGTAAATAATTTAATGCTCCTAATGTTTTCTACAAGACATCGTTCGAAACAAACATGATATAACGTAGTAATTAAACACATTTATAAATAAAAAGTCAAGAGTCAAGTTTGAGAATCTCAGTTTCAGGCGGTACAAACAATGAGCGTATGAGTGACGGGGCGTGCAGGGCGGCGGCTCTGATCTCGACCCACTGCGATACCGAGATCATCGATAGCCATTCGGTACTGACCGTCCATAAATCGACAGGCGTTATGGACCTGCAATTTCGCTCTTTATGTTTACACTGCCCACAGGTTAGTGTACCATCTAATCGGGTTATCGTACCCGACCGACTGGTATATTAACTCCGTTTTATTGTCTGCATACTATCTCTCGTTCTAGCTAGATTGTATCTACATACAATCCAGTATTGCTACACGAGTTAGAATCCGTTCGCTTCGCTCGTTTTCACACAGTTCTGCATGTTGCAATAATGATAAGGTCATGTAATTGAAATGAAAATACAATTGTGAAATTGTCAATTGTCTATTTCATTGTTGCGAATAAAATTGAACACACCCTAACTAGGAGCGATGATAACCAACTGTTGCAACTCCAAAACGTTGACTTCTACGACCTTTAGTCAGAAACTTTCCTCTTTTTGATTCACTGCTTGAAGGACATTGTAACAAACGAAACATCAACTCTAATCTATTGAAGCAATGTCTAATATTTTATCTATAAATATTTGAACCTGTACATATTTCTATACCCGCTTCGATTGAAGATTCGAAAGAGATTGTATTCAGATATTCATTAGCGGCAGATGAAATAATAATTTTAATTTATAAATTTAAAGAAAAAAAAAACATTCAGAGTGTTATTAACAAAGTGACGCAAGTCATACAATGTTGGCAATATATCTGTCTAATCATAACACGTCGTACCTACCGTGTACATGGTAGCTATATGTATAAAATATGGAAGATGCTATCTCTGACAACATTATTATGATTTACGAGTCACCCAGAGCTCCACTATCAGCGGTAGTAAAGTGGAGGTCGGCGTTGTTCAGGATGCGGACATCTTAATTCAACGTGCTCGATACGATGACAGATACAAATGTTGCCACCGGTACACGGGCAACACTGCTTGTAATTCAACTTCGAAGTTGACAATTCTCTATGAGATTTACCAATATATCTTACAACAATATCTTTTTTTTCTCAATGTAGTTGAACACGTAAGGTAATTTTTAGATATTCTTCAGACTGATCGCCCATTTTTCGTACGAGAAATGGACACATTTTCAATATGTAAAATGATAGATAATGATTTGCTCGACCGTTTAGTTTAATATTAAAACTTTTGTTAACTAGCTTTTAAAAGTAAGTGCCGAGCGTGACCGATGTCACTATATTTTTGACTGACAAAATATGCATATTACTTAATACTTTTTCTTAATAATACATACAATATTACAGAACACAATTGTACAATGCGTGGTTGCTTGCGTACCTATTAATATCTGTTTTGTTTTATCAGTACACGTTTGATCTCTTTGGGTTCAATGAAAAATAAAAGTGATAAAATTAAGTGGCTGATAAAGCTGACAGACGAAGTTGTTAATGAGCACAATCAAAGTTGGTCTATAAATTACAATATTAAAGCTCTACAATCCATTCACTTCTAAACTTAGCGAACGTTTCTCTCATGTGTTCCGTTCTTCTGCGTTGAACGACATTTGTGAGTTAAATTGATACACACATCGCAAACAATACGAGAGTTCTATATGAACAGCGGCATGATTATATGTTTGTTGTAAATAATTAAGGAATTACTTCAGCAAACATAATTAGAGTTGTTTGGCTGTACACAAAGCCAGCCCGCGGTACATACATATCATAAACTTATTAAACCATAACTGGGTCGTCAACCCTGTTAGTCTTGCCGAAACCGACCACACCGTAAGACCAACTAACTATACATTAGCGGATGATTCTCTGTGTGTGTAAACATATAACAGTATGACACCGGTTTGCGTGTGTGTGCGTTATAAGAAACATTTGTGTTTAGTGATACGAACAGCGGTATTGTGTTTGCATGTGTTCAGTGTAAAGATCGTTAACGTGATCTTGGAAATTGTTTGATTATGTAATAGTTTCAAGTTGTTAATCAGTTTGCACTATATAATTAGAGTATATTTGTGTGTGTGGTGTGTGATGTGCCATGTACAGAGACAGCACAGCGATGAAGTTTCCTAGGAAGTCAGATAACAGAATAACTAAGTTTAAACACAAGTTGATTAAGAAATGTCGACCCAGTACGTATTATTGAATGCTAATTTAGTTAATTTGCGAATTATGTGCATTTCGTTGAGTTGCCTTGCAAATTAAATTTAATTGCAACGAAATATTTTTATTAAACAGTATTGTATTGTTTCGTAGCTATACCTCTTCATCGATTCGATAATGGACACGAAAGTTTTTTTTAAATATCTGCACTGTGTCACTATTGACACTCAAATCGAAACCTAATTTTGAAAATGTCGAATTAAAGTTTAAGGTTGATACATACAACGTAATTCGAAAACGTGGTCGCCTTGCCACCTACGTTCGTAAACTTTGTAACATCAAGGTCTGCTATTTTATTTCTTAAACGATACTCGCGAAATTTATTATGTTTAATATTATCTTGTATGCATGAATTTCATATATTAATACAACCGTTAATGTTTAATGGCTGGGCTATTATATTTAACGGTATAAGGTATTTTGTATCCATTTATTGATATAATGATCGTTTACTTTATATTACATAGCTTTCAAGGATATCTACAACTTAAAAGTTTGGTAAGTTAGATCTTACTCGTATGCTGTATATTTATTTTAAATTTTAAAGGCAAAACTCGATATCATAAAGGGAGCATATTTGTTTATACATACTTTATAGATATTCCAAACGTAAACCTTCTAAAAAGTAATCAGATAAATACCTTTTTAAATTTTCTATCAATCTACTCGTCTGTATTATTATCCAAATGCCACGTCGTTTCATTATCTCAGGACATTACCTCAATAAGCCAATTTAAATGCTCAACAAGGCATATTAATAGAGTCATAATGACCAATAACGCATATGGACATAATCAATACACATCAATTACAGCTGCTACCCACATAACAATGTTGAATCAGGTGCGTTTGCGGTTGTTCCACGTCCGCCGGATGAATAAGTATCGGAGAAACGTCGAGCATTCGTTGTGTAATTGCAGTCAACAGCATCTATGACCGTTATTTCTCCCGTGACCGACTAACCGGCCTCATCTGTATTGGTGAAAAAAGTCAAGTCAGTCATAATGACGCTCGGCGTCGCAATCAGCTGGTATTTTTATGTCATTGCATTCTAGACACGGGAGCGGTTTTAGGAAAAAAATCTATGATACGGTAATAGTTTTGTCTTGTGCTGCATAACGTTTTTATTTCTTAAGCTGTTTTTATTATAGTCACGGAGTGTAGAAAACTGGCCACGAGGAAACTCTCATATCACTTTATATATTTTGCAGGGTTCTATGATCTGTCGTAATCTGTTGCATGCTCGCCACGTTTTTCGTCTTAAATCTTACAAACATTTCCATCTATCTATGAACAATAAAACAAATCAAAAATTAGGCTAAGTGAAATTCAAAAGCATGGTTGGTGATTAGGTAGGTAATTTGAATATTTCTTTCAAAAACACAATAAGCGATTAATTACGTTACTGTATGGATTCCAAGTGGATATTTTAAAAAATATATTTCACATGATGATAAAAATATATTTAACATCGATAGCGGAAAACATGCCAACTAGTTTACAAATTAAATTTACATCTATGGGTACAACGCCAGAAATACCATTATTCTTCTCATAAGATTTGGTAATATTTTCTATTTTGTTTTAACCAGATGAGCACCGGTCGGCGGGAGGGAGCTGGGAGGAGCCGGTCAGCGCGGTGAGGAATACACCGCTCAGGCGATCCCAAAGGCTCAATTCAACCCTGGACTCCAGGTAAGTCGATAATCATCTTCTAAGTGTCTATTACAGTTTAAAATGTCCTAAGTCCTTAAACGTAAAATAGAATTCGACTATTTGTATTCAACTCGCCATTGCATACCATTATATGTAACCTTATTGGTTCTTCGGTCACTTATTGAATGATATAGAATAGGCACTTCCGCCTTTGACTGCCAGCTAGGATTTCAAACCCAGAACCTAGGAGAGACTCCTTATTTTTCCGATGCTCCTTACATTCTTTTTGGTGCAGTGTTTGAACGGTCCGTAGTTCTATTCTGTGTATTGGGTGTTCACGAATCAAATCTTGTGTAAGGTACCTCCAATGTTGTTCTTCAGATAATTTTGAAGTATTACATATGTCGATATGTAACCAATCGTAATGAGCAGTTATTTTCAAATATTTACGAGGTAAAGAGAGAGTTAATTACGGAGTCTCATTTAAATATTACATAGGCACACAAACTGTCGATTACAAACTAGCATCATCACTGATTACCATATCAATGAAAGGAAACGTTTCTAGGTGTTGAAGGAAGGATATGATATTTAAAAATGATTGATCTGTAATTATATTTAGTGGTTTATGATGATTTTCTTATGCAAATGCTGTTCCTCAACTGTGGCTACGCGGTGTTATATAGCCTTAGCTGCTGCACATCGACATCTGCCACCGATCTCGAACAGAACTGTAGACATAATATGCTTAGTATCAGTAAATTTAATTGGTCTTAATTCGCATTCGTAATACGACTGAGAAAATAGCATTGTTTTTAATACTACAGTCACGACGTGTGCAGTTAGAACATATGTGTGCAGTTATTTCGTATCTGTCTTATTCAAAGACGATAATAGGCGTGATTTCACTGTATAGGACTAAAATGGTCGTATACAGAATTCACTCAAACTAAGACGCATTGTTGGCAATTGCTTAATGACAGAATTATGTGTAGCAATGAAATGCCCCAGCTTTACGAGTATCACCTATGATCTTAACATTCCCTGTTGTTCTGTGTTAGATTTTTATTGGTTTAAAACATAATTCGGCTGAATTTAAAAAGAATACAATTATCTTTAAACGGACAAAGCGTATACTGTAAGAGAATATAATAGTTAATAAAATGAAACTTTTATAAATAAAGGATACAACGCAGTCTGTCGAGCTAACAATGATGGATAGCGCTTCCAAAATTAGAACTAATTCTCGTTTCCAACTGGGGGAGGACGGCTGCCGCAGTGAGCGTCGTCTCGCGTACGTGCCGG
>DWDX01005309.1:0-10643 GCA_018245675.1 Agara michaeli | reverse complement strand
CCAACCCGGGATTTGAACCCGGGACCTCCCGATCGGCAGTCGCGCTAGCAACCGCCCGACCAACGAGGCAGTCAAAATATAATATAATAAAGATATAATTATTATATTAATACGCGAAGGAAAAACTTTGTGCCCCTTTTTACGAAAACTATGCGGACGGAGAAGTATGAAATTTGGCACAGTTAGTTTATATGGAGTTGCCGGTATTTTTATAAACAAACATTAGAAATGCAATAAATTAATAAAACAAAACATTACCCAACCCACACTACCACGAGTGTGACGCACACATGCGAAAATAAAATAAAACGTTGATTGTTTACATTCTGATTGTCAATGTCAAACAAAAAGTCCAAAGAAATGTGAAAGGATGCTTTTAAATAAAATTAAATTGAAACTCGTTTATGGTATCATTCGTGCTTTTTTAAATAACTTGAAACTTGATACAAGGAAAAAATTTTGAAAATTATATGCGTTAAAATTTGATAATTGTTTTAATGAACCGCGGTCGATTATCGACCGCTGCGCTACCACTAGTATTTTTAAATATGCAATAAGTTTAATCGTAATTCAAAGCGAGCTATAGTAATGTAAATAGTAAACTATATAGTAAACGCTCACCGAACACGTTGTTAACCGGCCGCGGGCAAGTGCCGACTGTGGACTGTGCTTTACTTTATGTAATATCCGAAGCAAGCATTATAATTATTGGGAAGCGATCACACCGCACGACACGACCGCGACACGACCACGACACGACTGCAATTAATTATCTATTACAATTGCACAAACGATTCAGGTTTGTGTGTATCTTTGGCCATCTTGCTTTCGACGCTATTTATTTTTTATCATAACAATGTTAATGTTACCCGTTGAAAATATTTTATCTCCTTTCTGTCTTCCAGTTCTGACCTCCCCCGCTCCTTGTACCGTGAGACAGTACAGGTTTAAGGCCATGGCCTACGACGCTGGCCAGTAACAATCTCATTTCACATGTTTAGAGTTGGCAGCAGTTAAGTGTGACCGTTCGTTTACCCTCTAATGTAAGCAGCCATCAAACAAGCATGCTTGATTTATTTACTTTTTCGTGTTCTTCATTTAAATGTGAATGTCTTTGAACAATATAAAATACTGAATATATTGTTGGTCCGTTTCGTTCAGAAGACGAAGGTCAACCTCGAAGATTGACCTCTTACGTAAGCATCTGACGGACTTTCTAAATTTATTTTTTCAGTCTATTTATTCGTTTAAAAAAATATCTTGGTTATGTTTTTGTGTTGCAATAAGATTTCTAACGTGTCCCTTTCATACTCAATAGAAGGTTTTTAGTAACGGCCTGGTTTCAGCGTCAATTGTTCTTCATATAAATTTACATTATTACCCGGGGATTCGCCCTGCTCAAAAGATTTTTTTTGTTCACACGTCATACCGTTATTGCGTGCGCAACGCCATCTATGCCGCTTGATTGATAAAAAAGCAGCCTATGTCACTTCGGTCCTTCAACTATCTCTTTACCAAAATCACATCGATTCGTTGTTCCGTGTTGCGTGAAAGAAGGACAAACAAACAGAAAGATACATTTACGTATTTCGCATAGAATGTATTGTTTAACATATTAAACATATTGCGAACACAATGAAAGCGGAGTCGGTCGGATCGCGACAGCTGAAGGCGCTTAACGGTCTATAACAGTTTCACCGTATACGGTAACGGCGTGGGTACCTACAATGACTTATTTTCTATTGAACTGTGACTTTGAAGGAGGTCTTAGTATTAAATACCTCGAGGTTAAGAAACCTGAATTATGAAATAATTATAGGATTATATAACGGTTATATATTTGGACACTTTTTTAAAGGACAACAACATTCTAATCACTGAACTTAGCGATGCAGTTATAACCAAAATAATCAAGAGTTTTTCTATAATAAATCTATTCATCGTATATCTATATTATTTATTCACTGGTATTTAAAATATATCGTTCGGATACTCGAATGGCGTTCGTACACTCCACAAATTCGTCCAGAGCCGTCTTGTTTTTTAAGCGAGCGATACGGGAATCCATTATGGATATCGCATCCATCACCCGCGTGGGCTACTCCGAACTCCAACCAGCCTTAATCCCACGGTAATCTTTGCCACGCAATTTATTTGAATCACGGGTAACTCATCACACACCTTGGATTGGAGAAAGGCGTGTTAGATTCTCTTACGCCCTGCTCCCCTTCGAGCATAGGGAGTTCGGAGAAAGAGAATCATCTCTTGTCCTCGATCATAGCTCTACACGCGGGAATACAAGTTCATCAATCACCCAAAATGATTTTCAAACACATAAGGTCTATATAGTTTTAAAAATTACCTATTAAGCTATCATTTATGGTCATCTCACGTGGAAATCCAATCAGCATATATACTAAGATTTAATATTTTAACAAGCGAATAGATTTTTACTTTTATATGTTACATTACCTAAACGGTTAACTTCGATGACATAACACGGTTTCTCATGCGACTAGACAAAAGGAGAGTTTGACATGATCAATGCCAGCAGCCGAGCAAACTGGGAACGTATTTCATTCTATCTGTAACTTTATTCAGTCTTAATAAAGGTAAACTTTGGTAAGTGAACATTTTTTTTAGTAATCTATACTGATATTACAAATGCGTGTTTGTTTGTCCTTCTTTCACGTCAAAACGGAACAACGGATCGACGTGACTTTTGGTGTGGAGACAGTTGAATGGTTGGAGAGTGACATAGGCTACTTTTTTGCGCGGAAAAATATCGAATTTTGACAAAAAAACCCGTTTTTAATCAAATAAGCCGTACGGATGGCGTTACGGGTGCAATAAAGGTATGACGTGTGAACGACGCTGAGGACGCCGCGGGTAACAGCCATATATATTTTTAACGTCGCTTCGAGACGTATAATACAGGTCTAGTCCGAAGAGATCTGTACAGTTCCACAGTGAGCAGCGTGGCAAATGGCGTAACACCATTAGAAAGTGATCCATAAAGGTGGTCATGACCTCACCGACGAGGCACGCAACATACAAACAGACGGAGCGATACCATTCTACACAAATAAATAAAATTGAATATTAAGATAACAGCACAACAGCGTCTGTTTGTAATATTAAAATAACAGCATTTTTTTAAATTTTTGTACGTCTGTTAGTTCCGGCTAATCTCTGGAACGGCTGGACCGACTTTGACGGGACTTTCACTAGCTGATAGCTAATGTAATGAGTAACTTAGGCACAGCTCGTTCGAACATAAATATGTATTTGAAAACGTAAATTAAACGTGCAAAATATTTCAAAAATAATTTCGACAATTGTATTTTTCTAGTTCACAAATAAGTAAATTCACCGAGTCTATGTTATACTAGATCTTTAAAATCGCATTGCAATACGAGTAAGTAACCATTTCTGACGAATTGAATCTATCACGGCTGCCTATCATTGTTATCGCGGTGCGTGCTTACCTGATTTTATACCAAATAGTGTTGCAAATAACATTATACAAATATAACTCTAGTTAGTAATACATATATATGCGATATCAATTCCAAACATTATAGTTAGTGTTTTAAGATTCTTATTGCAATTTTTATCTACCTCTCAATATATGTATTCTTTTATTTCCAAAATGATCGAGACCCGAAAACCCTCAGTTTCCAACTATGACACTCATGTCCAGCGGTGAGCAAGTAAAAGGGTCGCACAAAAGAATACGTAAACGAAGGTGGGGTTAGAAACAAAAACAATCAATGCCACTGATTTATTCAATTTATTAACAAAAAATTATCAATAAATCCATAAAATTATATAATTATATTATATCATATTAAAATTACAATGCGTGAAGGAAAATAATGATCGATTAAAACGTAATTATCAAATTTACGAAACCAATTTTATAACTAAGGGACGCTTAAACATAATACTTGAGAAACTAATTTTTCAATTGACACAAAAAAAAGCATTTTTAGTTTCCAAATCCTGTTGGTAAAAAAGCATGTAAATCTGTAGATCCACTTAGGTGACCTAGGTAATGTATAGACTAGGTTTCAGAAAACTATTTCTTCTAGCAAAGGTTGACGGTTCAGGGAACTAAATACTGAGGAAAACTCTTTTACTTTATGACCAACGTTAAAATCTTGCAATACCCATAGCATTGAATAGAAATATTGAAATCGTAACAGTCGCTATGAAGACACTTCATTTATTTCAATGTCGTCTTAAAATAAGTCCAATAATAAGTAAAGTCGTTTGTAAAACTTGATGCTACCAGTGTCGATATAAACTAACTTACAAACACCTAGACGCTAGCTACTATTCAATATATATTTACACGTTGCACACACCGAGCCGCAACATCGACCGAGCCGTAGACACGTGTGTACGGTGCCATATTATTCCGATAGCGGTCACTTATTAACTCAAAACACTCCGAAGTGACCCCGGGGTCCCTACGGCTTTAACCTAAAGCAACTCGTATGACCAAAGCGTCGAATCGCATTACTTGTAAGTAGGCTTTACAAAAATTGCTTAAACTTTTGATTTCTACGCTTAATGCACAATTTGAGCCAACTTGAGCACACAACGACACGATCGCTTGTGTGGGCAATTGTTTTGAATCGTTTTCCAAAAATATTCACTTTGAAAATATATCTTATTATCGTATAAATAGACTTTGTAACCGTACGAATGATGTTACTTATAATATTAATATCTGGAAACAATTCCGAACGCGGCTATCCGATACCAAATCAGTCAAAAGAATGCCTGCGTTATGGTGACCGGACAGCCGATAAACATACATATGTGCTCACAACACAAATGTCTGTCCTGTGTGGGAATCGAACCCGCGACCTCCGGTTTTGCAGTCGGGGGCTCTAACCACTCGACCACGAGGTCAGTCAACATACGAACATACATATATACATACTTATATAGATATATTTATTACATCCAGGCACAGAACACACAAATGTTTGTCCCGGATGGAAATCGAACCTGTGACCTTCGGTTTTGCAGTTGATATATCTATTAAAAACTTAAGATGCTCTAAACGTGGCAGTGTTCAAATATGGCCGCAGCTGCGGTGGTGTCGTCTCTGTCATGGCAAATATTGTATATTCATCAAAATATTATACATTACTAAAGCGGTACATATAACGCTGTCTCTTTCCAACCCGTGCACCGGGACATTTGCTCTCCCCTCCGAAGTATCATGTTGAAACACAAAAAAATACATGGTGTACGATTGAAATGAAATTATTTTAGCCTTAATTTTGTCTCATAGCATATAGTTGTTGTTAAAGGTAGTCATATAATCGATTTTGAAAAACAAATCACTTGGCTATATTCCGATACTACATGTAAAAATGTTAGTACTACCCAAAAAAGAAAAAAAAAATTCGCCCGTAGTAAAGTATAAGGTCGTCGCTCACTTATCCAGATTATCCGGGTGACGCATTGATAAGTCAGTGATAGCGCTATATGATGAAACGGGCACTGTATGGTTGCATTCTTTTATTCCTTATAAATCGTATCGAAAACGTAATCATTACGTCGGTTCATCGGATACATTTAAAATAAAAACAATACATAATATCTAACTATTTATTCTAACTTAAAAACGTACGATATTATTTCTATGTATAATAATAAATCATTTGTACAATGCGAAATAATTATTATATTAAAAAAAAAAACGCTTTGGGCCGGAGAATGGTGAACTCTAGTACTATTTACCTCCACATGTAAATATATAATATACTTATAGTTTAAGATGACATTTTAATAAATCGAATCAATCAATTTAATATAAGATTTTGGCGCACATCAAACAATTTAATCAGTTAGTATAGTAAAAGATAACATCGATGACAAAGCTTCCCGAAGCTTTAGAGTACGTTCCATTTATAATATAAAATTCCATCTCAAACGGAACTAAAGGTACCAAGGAGAAAATCGATTTTAACACAAAACTTAGCTTAATATTTAAAGAGACCCGATCGTGCACCGACTCGGAGAGGAGACACGAAAGCTCCAACCGGAGAACTCCTATTTCGTCCATCTCTGTATAGAACCTCCACGACCTCCTCCTCCGCGGGTCAATTCATTAAAAGGACTCGTTCACAAAACGTGTCATTCGTTTAAAAAACACCAATTAAAGTTGTTTAAAGTGTATTTTCAACACCGACTACGGTTTCTGGGCTGACGTTAGGTAAAGCATTCAACGTAGTAAAGTTGACACTTTTTAAATATACATTACATCAATAATAGGCTTGTGTTTGAGTGCATTTGACTGCATATAAAATGCGTTTTAATAAACCGCTTAGGTCCAACCTTTAGGCTCCTACGTACACTCCAGACAAGGGAATATTGATATTACTAGAACAGCCATCGGAATGGGTATTCGTCCCCTCTTAAGGTCACGAGCGTTAGATTTTATATGCTTCTAAAGATCAAACCTTACGAGGTGCCGGGGGGTGGGGCCGCGCGGGAGGGGAGCGGACGAAGGAGAGGGAGACGCGAGAGAGGGGGGAAGGGGAATACAAGGACATTCGATCTGGACATAGACGCAGGTCATATAGACAGATTAAATATGATACATATACAGTGTCGTGTCTGTTTTTTCGTCCGATATTTAAAAGAAACGCTTTGTAATACCAAAAGGTAAAATTATTTGTACGATTATATTAATATAACAACATTATTAAGCAGTTCACACCGTGGGCGATGCTTACGCAGAAGCGAACATAGGGAACGACCGTCGGTCGCTGAACCCGGGACCTACCCGCGGCGCACCGGCACCGGCATCTATCAGCACCGCTAAGCTATCACCGGCGCGAACGCACCGCGGCGTTCCGAGAACCACTCTCGTGTAGTTTACACGAGTTCAATGATAAAAATGCATTCTGGCAGTTTCAATGAACTTTTACTATGAAAGGATAACTTCTTCTTTAATTCGATTCTTAATAATATCGATATTTTGTACAATAGATGTTTTAACGATGCGATAGTTTTACACACTATCCGCCATTATATCTCGGACGCTACGCCAGCTCTGGACGTCTTCGGGGTCTTTAACGTGCATGCGCACCGGCCGACGTGTGAACGTCGGATATGATCGGCCGACGTGGACCGGCACAGACGTCTACGTCTGTCGACATGTCGACATGTTAATAGCAGTCATTTTGTACAATAACATATAGTTGTCTTGTACATTTACATATAGCTCACGGAAAACTTTTAAAACACTTATTAAAAAAAAAAATGGAGTTTACATTGCAAGTTTTTTTTAAAATATCCAATATAAATGAATGGAAGATTACGTTGTGGAAAGGCTAAAGAGATGAATGAACGATGCCAGTAAAGATTACTTTGACTCGAATAACAATGAAATCGATTTTAACGAAGGATGTCTATGCGTAATGTGAGGTCAGGTTTGCGAGGACAGAGATATTTGGCACTCGGTGCTTTCTGTCTACCCCGTTAGGGACCTGCCGCGATGGTATTATAATAATATATATGGATTGTTCGACAATATATTACAAGTGAAAGGCATATCGATATGATATAAAATGTACAAAACGTGAACGGATGACAATACTAAATTTATCGGATAGCGTATAGACGCTGTACATTTAGCAGCAAGCATTTGTCTACCGTTTCATTCTGTACATACATTCATATATTTCTCATTATTTAATATTAGTTCTTTTTTGTAAATAGACTTTTCAAAATCCACTTCCGAAATATATAACGTTATCTATTCGTCTCGTTGAAAACTCAAAAAATAAACCCCATTTTCTTAGACAATAATCATATCGTATTTATATAGTTACATCTTTTATAGTTAATACATTAGACTAAACGTTACCTCGCTACGATGCTGCGAAGAAAGGATTTACGGTGATTTGTCTCGGTCACTAACATTCATCTACAACAATAATAATATCTAGGGACACGCACACGGCCATCTGGTCCCAAACCGTGTCTGTGGTTCACAGGTTCGATTCCAATTCATAGCAAATACTTGTGTGATGAAGTGTTCGTTGTTCCGATGTAAAATTGTCTATGTACGTAATGTACAGTATGTATGTAGGTGTGTATGTTTATGAGGTGTTCAGTTACCACTGACGTAGGCTTTAATTTGCCTAGTTTGGAATCAGACGGCTGTGTCCCTACTATTATTATTATTTTGTATTAATACTTAATTAATCTCCACAATCTTTACAATTTAATAATCTTTGATCCCCGCCCACATCTCGAGGGACATTCATATTTTTTGTGAGGTTTACCAGATTGATAGTTATTTATCATTATTATTGGATACAAAGCTGATGGAAAGAACAGAACGGACACTACCATGGCGACTTGTGAAATACACAATAATATATAAAAGATTTTTTACCAAATTGTTATTGGGAGAGCCGACGTCAATAGGTCGTATTGCGTCTACTTCAACAATGACATGTCTTCATCGAATTCCATCATTATATTCAACACTACAACTAACCTAACGTAACTCCACATATCCAGATTTCTGGTATCGACAGGTAGCCGCCTGCGGACACTCACATGACGACACACCTCTTGGACTCCCGGTCGAGGTCGGCGGCGGGGGCGGCGGCCGGCGCGGGCGCGGGGCCCGGCGCCAGCGGGGTGGACGCGCCCTTCAGGCTCTCCGGGTCGAAGGTGTCCGGGGAGGCGACGGGCGCGGTCAGCGGCAGGTCCGTGTTGATGCCCACGATCTGGGGATACAAATTAAGTTACTATCCTACTTATAGAATGATATTGACGCCAATAGATAATATATTTGTAAAACATTACTTGTTGTACACGATTTGAGTTGATATAAAATATGGAATATAAATATTGCTAATTGTATATCTTCAATTTGTACGTGTAAAGGCTAAACGTGGATTGAACTAGTAATTCTGTAAAATCTTTAAATGTACCTAGATATGTCCAAATAAAAATATTTGTACTTGTCTTTGAATTATTTCATTTCAAAAAGTGATTGTGAAACAGTTCTCATATAGCTTTTGTTGGTAATTTAGAATTTTAAGGGTCGATGCACTAAGTGGTAGAGGGGGGGTAGGGGTGATGTATATTTGTTGAATATGTGTGTGTTTGTCAGTTGTCTTGACAACAATGGGGATTTGCAAATGAAGGAGCGCTCATGAGAAGACTTGTGTTTTACTAAATAACTTCCAAGGGGATGCAGGGGTAGGTAAGTGTCTCACGTCAGCGTTCCGGCGCGCGAGGGGCGCGGCGCGGAAGGGGCGCGCCAGCCGCTCCAGCAGGCGCGCACGCTTGCCTCCCTCCCCCGCGCCGCCCGAGCCGCCGCCGCACTCCCCGCCCTCGCCCTCCGGCTTGCGCTTGCGGCCCACCACGGGCGCCGTGGGCCGCGCCGGCGCCTCCGACGCTGCGAGCCACATTCATACTTTACGTACGCGTAAAACACCATCATATAAGCATACCAAATAAGAAACGGAGAGAAATAAAGGTACCGCTTCCCCAGTGCTTTATTAAATAATACCTCCTTGTAATGGATCAACACAACACGCTTGCTTGCTATGAAGAAATAATATACTCTACTATAATTAACTTTAATTTTCTTAAAGCTGCTGCTACAAATAACTTTCACGCCACACAGAAATATGTACATGATTTATAAAAGCAGCTCGCTTTGTAGTTATGCAATAGTTGATCAGTCAATAGCAATAACAGTAATTGGGACCAATCCGATCGAACCCACGACCTCCGGTTTTGCAGTCAGGGTCACTATCCGCTCGACCATGGGGACAGTCAAATTGATATCTGCAGATGTGTCCGTACAACTACAGACTAAACAAGGGAGCCCCTCTAACCGGTGCCGGTTGTGGTGCGGAGGCTCCTGTGGACGGCGATGTTCCTGAGGGCCATCTCCTTGAGCGGCTTGTAGGAGCGCCGGCCGCGGATGGAGCGCAGCCCGCTCAGGTACGGGCTCTCGGGCGCCGGCGACTCCTCGGTCAGCAGCGACGACGACTCCGTTATGTCCATCTCCATGGTCGAATTGTTACCTGATATATATGAGGGTTCGCTTGAGAAAATAATTATAATTATTACAATAGTACACTCTATTCGTACATCTCTATAAAGACATTATATTTTTGAGACCGACTTAATTATTTTTAAAAGTGCAAAAGAAATTTGTCGTGAGTGGGGAAGATAGTATTTTTTGGTTTCATACTATTTGTTACTCGAGTGGAGTGAAGTGGTTTAGCAGAATACAGGTATAACGAGGTAGTAGAGTATTCCTACAGTCGATTTGGTGGAATGGAGTGGTAAATAATAAAAAATACATATGATATACAAAAAAGGAGTAAAAATTGGGATGGGAGTAGAGTAGTGTAACGGGGTGTAGTCGGACGGTGTGGGGGCGGAGGGGAAGAAGCAGGGAACTAAATTAACGGTCGGATGAAATGAGGGGCAACGCCATTCGGGTGTGTCCGGGTGTGTTCGGGTGCGTACTGTTACGCGACTTTGTGTTGGAGTCGTTTTAAAAAAAGGAATATAAAATATAAGAAATTATTAATTGGAAATAGAAAGAATATTTTATCTGCACACGACCGTCTAGG
>DWDX01005308.1:0-10643 GCA_018245675.1 Agara michaeli | reverse complement strand
TGTAATTACGAGTGTACTTAGGTATAATTAGGAATAAAGGACGTTGCATTCAACCTAGGTATATAATAAGTATCTCAAAATTGATACAATGGTGCCAATTTATCATGAAATCTGAATTTTGTCGCAAGATATCCAAACAAAAAAATAATGAAGCTCAATTTATCTGTGAGTTTTTGTGGTCGTCGTGCCGGCATTGCATTGTTGTGTTGATATGAGTGTGTTTAATTTTAATTCGTAACAAGAAAAGCATTAAGGTTCGAAGAAATAGTTATTTAAAACATTACGAATACTGTATGTCTATCTCTGTAATTGAGGTTCGACTTGCAAGTGGTACCTAATAAAAAATCATTAATATTTTTCCATTAATAAGAAAAATGATCGTCATGTAGAGTTGAGCGGTCGGATCAAAGTATGTACTATTGAATTATAGAGATTATAAGAGTTTAGTTTTATGAATATTACAGTAAGTATAAAAAAAATCCATACGACCATAATGGCACTTATTCATTTATATACGACATAATGAGCGGCGGACACGACGATAATTCTTTACCGTATGTTTTGTTATAAAGTATAGTATAGGTTAGTGAAAAAGATGAATAGTGTAATAAATGTCAAGTTAATAATTTAATTAGAAGAGAACCAACCCGCGCTCGAGAGATTTACTATTATAGCTACAAGTTCTTCACGATGCCGTTCATACGGATAGGTCTCTACAAACAAAACGCCTTACAGCCTTACAGTTAATTAATAATTTCTAAATAACGTATTCATTGCTTTTTGGAAGTGAAATTTCTGCGAGCAAAGAGGCGCAACAAAATCTCATTCTTATTACGAAAGGTATTTTTATATGAATTGACTGATATGTAGACGCGGTTCACCGTCTAGACGCAGTTCATCCAAATACACAACAGCCATTTTTATAGTAGAAAGTAATATGTCTAGAATATTGAGAAGCGTTTCGAAAAAATGCAGCAATCTTGCGAACGGTAGATATAACCTCTCTATACCGCCTTCTGTGAATATTTTGACAATAAAATTACCGTTGCACGTCTATCTATGGCCTGGTGGGTTTTATTAAATTTTCCACGATTTCCATAATTACATTTCAGCTTGCAACACGCGTACCTAAATGCCCCGGACTCTATAACGATTTTGTATATGGAATACATTACCGAACGCGTTATGGTGGCGCTTATCCTGTAGCAATAAAACACTACTCACCTGAAACTACTCCCGTTTAGTTGTCAATAATGTCGGACATCGGCGCGTTCTTTCGTTCCGATATACGTGACCGCCTTACTGAACATGTCTTGACTGCCAAATACTCGCAATTGCCTCTTATATCCCACCGTTGTTAATACTAAAATGATACAATTCCAACATTTACAGGTTTAAAAATAAAGTACATCAATCACACAGTTATCATCGCTCAATGTAGTTATAGTAATCTTAATTAATCCCATCAATTATACTGTTTTAAAGACAAAAAAACAGACAAAGTGCTTTTAGCAGGTGTTGATATCTGCTAGTCATTCAGAAGCAAATCTTTCGAGTTTTCAATAGTTCCTCTCTCGTTAGCCAATTATAAAAGACAGAGACAGAGACAGACACAAAGACAAAGACGTTTATTTGCACAAATATGGGTACATATAAAGATGTTACAAGATAATTCGTTCAAGCCACATTTTGGTTTTACGGTGTACAAAGAGGGCTCAGTGCGTGTAAAATTAGCTACCGTAGGTATGTATTATTATTTTATTCGGCGCGGTGAAAAAAATTAAATCCCTTAACGCTGAATAAACAACATTATACCTTGATTGTTGAAAAAACGAGTTCGATTATAGTCCGCTACGCTGGAGAATAATTTGCTGACGGCTAATTATTTTTTTAATATGGTAAAAAAATGTGAAATTTAATTTACCTGTGAATATTCTATTCCTCGTCAATAATTTACGTGGCTTTCTACTGTTAATTTTAAGAATATTGAATATAAAACTCGCTGGTATGTAGGTACTTACGTAAGTACAACGAATCGGTGACTATTGTTGGCAAATATACCTAAATTTTTTCGTGTTTGGGATAGTAGTACATCAGGCAGCCACAGAGGGTTGTTTGTCAGTAAGCAACAGTTGATAAAATGTCTGCTAAGGGCCTATGGAAAGAAATAAGGCGTTTTCCAGTAACACATATACAACCAATCACAGAAGATGCAATGTCAATTTATAGGATTAGTACATCAAGTCTATTGACGTAGGTTTTCCTTCTCTATTTGCCATTGTTAGAAGGGTTAATGTCACGCAGTACCTATGACACTACTGTGAAGATCTTGACGATCGGGAAATATTTTGTGTCCACAATATTCATATAAGAAAGCAAATATAGGTATATAGCTTGGTATAGTAATAGCTGGGTATAGTACGAATATCACAGTGAAATACAACAAAATAGTGGAATTCGACGAAACACTGGACGAATGAGGATGAAATTTCCCTTCAAGTAATTCCAATGTAAATGCTTTAGGGCCATTTATTTAATCGCTCAGTTGTCGGTACATCGCTTTGTTTTGGCATTGAAGACAATTAATTAGGTCAAAACAGTTAACGTTTAAACGAAACTTACAACAACGTTGACTGAGTATCTATTTTTTTATGTATTAAACCTAATAAACAGCCAGACAGACCACCCGATGGTACCTAATGATACGCGTGCAACGCAAGTGGAGTGTGTACGTTTAGTATGGTATAAAGAAATATTTGTTCAGCTTTTAATGGCCTTAATTAATAGGTCTCCGAGAGCACTGCAAAAGCAAATTAACACGTAATAATTACAAAGTATTGTGTTGAATATACATTACATATGAGAATAAACTAACAGAAAAATAATTAAAAAAAAACATTAAAGAGTTAGGCGATGTCCTAGGCTTTGCTAGCACGTGCGTGCGAATGGGTATTCTTGTGGGCGGTCACGATGCCAGTTGATTTTGTTTACGTCACTATTGTGATGGACGAAGAGTGACATAGGTCACAGACAGATACTATTTCATTAAAGGTAAATTAGATATTAAAAGTCGTTGAGGGCTATCTTTTCAGTGATCAAAAAAAAATTACTCCTCTGCCGCTTTAGTCCAACAAATGGCATTAGGTCCATATCGGGCTCCGGGAAAGGTCTAGACCTTTCTTTACCTAGGTAATGTCTATTTCTTTACGTTCCATTGTATCATATCTACGCTTCATAGATATTCTCCATAATGTTCTCTGAAACGTGTGAAGTTACCCGTAACTACTTGGACAGCTCGATAGATTATTATGACCTTAAAAGATCTCACTCTGAGAAAGGTTGCATGAGCCACCGTGGGACTTTAAGGGACTTATAAAGAGAATGGTGATGATGAGAGCTGGTAGAAAGTGATAAAATATAATTAGAATTGAAAAATGTTTTACTTTAATATGCTGAACTGACTGCCAACGCTCACTAGTCGGAGATGCACAAGAAGAGGAAGAAGTGTTTTATACACTTGTTCGGAGAGTTTCAAGTATATATTAAAGACCCAAAGTGAGAGTAAATAAAGTATAATCTTAATTATAGATCTCACACAAAATTCGCAATACGGCCGGGAGAACGACTACAGGAATCGGAACTTCCAAGAAGTTCGCGATGAGCACTTAATATTCGACGAACACGTTTCTACCATTTGATACTTTGGGAATTTAATATTTCTCAGTTATATCTCTTCGCCGTTGCTCGCTTCGTTACCTCTTTGGAAGCGCAAAAACTAATTGTGTGAGTGTTTTTGGGAATTTAAGCCGTGTACTTTATATATGACTTGCCTTGCGGTTTATTTAAATAAAAGCGATATGCGGTAGTCGGGGTGCTTTCTATATTTTATTCAACGAATTTCCTTTTAAAATTGAAATGTTTTAAAAGATATTCGTTTCGTGATATGTGTTACGTTTAAAAAAGAACAATTTTAATCATAATCGTGTTAACAAGAATCTAACAAACGATGAATAATTCATGATGAAAATTAGGAATTCAGCGTTACGTGAACGAAACAGAAACCGTGTGTCGGTACAAGGTAACCTACCAACAAGTAAAATACCTGATTTTTTCGCGGCACGTTTCGATGAAAATAGGATTTGTCGTAGAATTCCGTTACTTTTTCACACGCTTTGCATTCGTCTACGGAAATTGTGTGCCGATAACATCACACCTACAATGAGGAAAGCGACGTGAAATTTTTTTTTAAACGTTTTTAAATGCAACTTATACATGAAATTTTGTGTACAAAGTAAATAATTCTATATCTAATGAAAATGTCCAATCGCCTACTGTTACAGGTCAATGACCGTATCATAAAGTAGTCACTTGTGGATCTATAAGTATATGAAAACCAGTACCGATATTTCATTCTATATAATTGTAGTTGTTGAATCTTGAAAATCCATCTAGCCGCTTTTGGGGGTCCACTGCTGGACAAAGGCCTGGACTTATAGCGTAATTCCGTCTGCGCCTGGATAATTATATTTGGTAACAAAAAATGATATGTATAACGAGATTTTTTTTCTTGTACGTGTGTTTTTGTGTGTCAGTATTGCATATGACTGCGACATAGAACTCTCACCTATATTATCATTACCAAAACGACCATTCATTGTTTATTAAAATTTTTATTAATAGTATTTAATGTATTAATAATATTTAATGTTGTCATTGGATTGTTTGATTGTAATTTGTATGCATACATATTTATAGTATAAATACGTTTTTAATATATCATCGCATACATTATACATTTAAAAATGTGTTTCGTCAGTCGTCGTCGGTTGGCTGAGATTGGGATTGAATCGTTAGTTTATAAAAGGGGTTTGCATCAAGCTGATAGACGAGTATTTTTATTACCACCTTATGCAATTCATTGTATTTCCTCTTGGTCTACATTGCACCAAAGCCGATGTAAACCCCGGGTCTTGATATATGTGCAATGCTGGGTACCAGAGTCACTGTTTTGTAGTTATTTTAAATATTTTACATGTGTGTAAATTATCGTAAAATAATTTAGTAATAAAAATTAACTTGTACTTATACTTCTATTTCTTAATTTTGTACGCCGTAAAAGGCAAAATATGGCTTAACCTAATAATCCTGTAACATCTTTATATGTACCCATATTTGTGCAAATAAATGTCTTTGTCTTTGTCTTTGTCCGTTTTTTTTATTTCTCCAATTATCTTTGTTACAAAAAATAAAGTTGGTGCGTAGAAAGGTAAATAATACACATACATACAGTTGGTCTGTCGATTATGTCATTTTGGTTATGTATATTAATCCTAAGAAGTCGTAAACTGTACGTAAAATAACAAAACAAATGTCATTATGTTTCAGTTCTACATTAATTTGGAAATTATTTATTTTCAGTCATTTTCCTGTCCTATAAAAGATAACGATAGATGATATTATCTGAAAGTGAGACTTATTAAAGAAATAAACATTAAGTTAAATAAGATGACCACTTTAATACATCTGTAATTCTTGCAAGAACGGGACCTTCGTCTCGGGTAAGAATGAGGTCACGAATTTGAAAACGATCGTATTTCCGGTCACGCAGAGGGTCGTGAGCTGAGATAATCTCATTTAATTACTGATTACACCGTTAAATATTCCAATGATCGAATCCTGAGGAAATAGCGAGCGACAATACTATTACTTTTATTAATATCGGAACGGAGACAGAAGAAAGTATTAATAATTTATTAGGCAATAGCAATCCAAATCTTGCCTACGCCATTGTTATGTAACCTCCAATTATCGTACTTCTGAGGTATCATTATGAATGGTATGCCATAGATATGTATGTACTTACAACCTTGACTTGGCTTTTTCCCCTTCTCATTGTCCTTCTATATTTAGCATTATGCTGCAAAACTATCCATAACAAACTGCTCGGTACACCTTCCCCCACTTCCCTCCGCTTTTTTAACTCCAATTTAAAGCTGGTTGTCTGGTAGAAGTCGCTTATTAGCGATTATCGGTCTTATAGACCGTCAATTGTCTTTCTTTAATGTCATTATTGTAATACTTTTATGGCATTTCTTATTTAAGCAATCTGAAAGCTATGCATCTGTGACTGGCTTAATAAAAAACGTTCCGATTGTTCCCAAATTGGGATCAGATGACCGTGTGTGATTTGGTCGAAAATATTTATATGTTGAAGTTGAAGCTTGATGTTGAAGTTTGAAGTTTGAAGTCGAAGTCGAAGTTTGATCGCTAAAAAAATTGAGAACGTGTTAGATAATTAATACATATTATACTTACCGATTCAATTCAAAAGCATCGATTATTGTAATTCGATTAGAACTAGTGCTTCTGACTATATTTTCCTCGCTCATTGAATATGCAAATGAAAATTGAAATCGGTTTCAATTTACACGTACCTTCCTCGATCTAGGCCACTTGGACTGCAAAACAACCGTAGGTATCCAGCTAAGAATAGATACCTATATATACTTCATATCGTCAGATTTTTTTCCTCCCGAACTTTGCGCAGACTATTTGACGTACAAAAAGTAGTAAATGCACGCCCGCCGTTTAAAAACACAAAAAGAGACTCGAGTAGTGTTACTAAGACCGGTTTCGTTTTGGTAAACGTACTCGTATGCGATTCCCGTAGTTGCTTTGTCATGACTCATTAAGAGCTGTTCGCGCCAAAATAGAACAGCACATTAATGCATTGCATTATACCTGTCACAGGTATTCTTTTGTACTTGACGAACAGCGGGGATAAGAGTTTTGGTTATAAGGCATTTAAAGACTATTCCAATTAATTTGGGCTTTATGTAGCCTGTCGAGGATATTACCATGAATGAAGCAATGTTTGCTTAGAAATGTTTTGGTTTGAAGGATGTGCTTGGCAGACTCAGAAACTCACAAAGCATTTCAACTTTTGTCTCAAAATATGCCAAGTAAAATTTGGACGCTTTTTAATATCCTACATGATATACATAGATGAAATACATATACCCATATACACAGACCGTTTTGAATTAGGTGGATTCATGGATTTACTTAGTCAATAGCCAAAAGTTTTCAAATGCATTCAAGGTTTGAAAACACCGCCAACTGAAATTAAGTCGCTACAACAATCATTTCGTTTTATGACCATATGAAAGATGACTCAACGAGACCGTCACTCCAAAATGAAATGTCAGGAACGTTTATCTTGATTGGTTATCATCTAAGAAGTGACAAATCAAATTAAACGTATCTCGAAGTACTGGCTCTAAAAAGTGAGTACCATTAATTCATTGATCGGTCGATAGCACTCTTCCACTTGAATTGGTTTGGTTCTTTGAAGGGAAAAAATGATTTCAATTATGTTTTCCTGCTTGTTAGGATACGGTTGAAGTTCTTGAAATCCCAATATTACAAGTTTTAAGTATTGAAGTTTCCTGCAGTTCAAGTAAAATGTAAGAAGTTCACAATAAAGAGGATTTCTGTGGACTTCGTTGGGAGCTTTTCGAAAAAGCTTAGTTAATGCTAACACGATAGAACCTGTAGAAGGTGCGCAGGACCCTCATTTACAAAAAAACAATTCCGTGCGAGATTTATCATTATACGAATTAAAAACACAAGAAAACTTTATCTGCAATACCTGTATTTAAGAAAGAAAGTCAATTTACAGTTAAATAAATAAAATAATTTTTAATAACTAGTGGGATGTCAGGTTTTAAATTAAGCAATGATGATACTCAACTTTAGCTTAGTAAAGAATTTTTTGAGAGACACAATAAGGTAAAAAATATTTGTTGTTAGAATTAATATTAGAATTTATATTTTACAAATCTTATCTAACAGGGGTGTTAGTAACAGTTCTATTTTAAGCTTGATCGAAAAATAGATGGATTTGCAGAATGTATGCGAACTCGCACAGTGCTCGGTGGACCAGGATAACAGTGGAGCAAAGTTTTCAATACGGTGAAAAAGTTGGCAAGTTCGAGACCGATCGAGTGGGGCTAAAAAGTTAAAAGAGGTTTCTGAGGAAGCTTATGCAATGCAGTTCCGTTCTAAAACTTTATTTTCATAAAATTCCCGTTGCCATTACACATGGACGTTATTCGCAATCCGTTTATTATAAGTAGGAGAATATCATTTTCGCCTCAAGTTCCATTATCGATCACATAAAAAATTTTAACATAAGCGTTGGAATCTCGATATGGTAATGATCTATTAAATGCGAATGAAAAAGTCTCTCGTTTCAATAAATTGATCTAAAAAATGTAGCTACTAACAAATATTTACAAAAATGTTTTGAAATATGATACGTCAATGAAACATTTACAAAAATGTTTCATTGACGTATCATAGATCATCATCTTACTACGAGTATTAGACCGATTCTTGGACTATTAGATTCGTTGAGCTTGTTAAAGCAAGCATCCGTGCGTCGCTTGTTTTCTGCGTTGTCGTAATACGTTTTTTGCATGTTACTCCGAGGTTAATAAATCAGAAGTCATTGACCGATTTAATCAAGGTTGAATAGCTTTTAACGTGTCATCGTCTACATACTTTAGTGACCTTTATATTAATGTTTGTACGAGCTTAGGCGCCAGCTGTTTTCTAACGGTGTTTAATTAATTATTATTATTATTAATTAATTAATAGGCTCACCACCTATTCCATTGTGGGACTTAAACCTAACTGGTGAAATGTGGGGGTGTACTACACTCCTCTGCCTACCCCTTAGGGGATTACGGGCGTGATGTTACGTTGTATAATTAATTAAGGCAACTAATTAAAAGATATAAACGATATGTTTGTGATGAATAGTGCGTGATTACGGGTATGTATACAAGCACAACATATATAGGCCTTATGCAATATGAATTTTCTAATAAGAGGGCATAGTAAGGGCACTAAGCGAATGTGTAAGTTTACGATCGAAATACATATAACTGACAGCTCTTATGGCAAAGTAGTTAATTGAAGTTAATTCAATTTTAATTGGTCAATAGATTCTAACTTGTGTCATTATTTAAAGACGTCTATTTGCACAAATATGGGTACATACATATAAAGATGTTACAAGATTATTAGTCCAAGCCTTTTACGGAGTTCAAATTCAGGAAGTGAATGTACAACTACAATAAATATTTACTATTGCTAAATTATTACATGACAATTGACACACATGGAACATTCAAAAGAAACATAATATAAAACCGTTTTTTACGTCGAGGCGGGTTTTTTATGTGAATAAATGGCCGTAGTCATTATCTAGTGACGTCATGATGAGGCGTACATACATTTGGTGTATGGTTGTTTATTTGGTAAACTTTTGGCACTTTATGTTACCAATTTCACGGTATAAGCTTACCACACAGTTCATTGCCCTGAAGAAGCTATATGTACGCTTGAATTGACACGGATTTTTTTTTGTAATCATTGAAATACTTGAATAGTCATACTATAAGTATAGGTACTACTATTAAATGTGTCTATTTCATTATAGTATTTAACATGAATTTAAATGTGTAATATTGATATTGGAACCTAATTAATTGTACACAATATCTAACTGAAGCATCGGTCTCAAAACACTGAATGCTAAAATCTAAACTTAATGTTTTCTTACAACAAAACGCTTTATAATCTCGCTTGTGATTTAATCTTGTTTATAGAGAACAATACGTTTAGTTTTAACGAGCATAGTTGTTATTGCTATAAGGTATGAAAAACAATAAAATATAGCTTCAGCAAAATGCATAATGCACAGAAAACAACTAAGTAACTTTGGTGACTGAACAACAAACTATCCGAGTTACGGGCGATTGTATACGATTTTTAACTATATTCTCATATTTGTTCTGAGTCTGAGAGTTAAATCACCCATACGAATATGTATTTACGTTTTTATATAATGTAGTGTAACAGCTGTTTGGTTACCATACAAACGCCCTGCCTAATTTGGCATCGCATGACCGTGAGTCAAGTACCTTAAGATTATCATTATTATTCCTTATTACACGAAGTATCTCATGAAGAATAATAAAACATTATTAGTGATCAATAACTCGTCGAGAAATAAGTATTAAAAATAAGGGATAAAATAATTTAAGCAGACATGAAAAACATAGGTACCTACTACACACAAAAAGACAACACAAGGCTACGATATTAAAAATGTCGAAATAATACGGTCCTTACGCAAAATAAGTACAAAAGAGATATTTTACAATGTTACCAGTACTGTTATGTTATTTTAGTGCGTGCGTCAACAGTTAAAAATGACCTGATAATACCAGCTACTAACCCTTTTATCACGAAATATTCTTGGAATGCCAGTAATAGGGATAGGTGAAGATCAATCGCCATCGTCACAGCCAGCGCGGTGCTCGCTGATCACGAGCGCTTTGTCAAGAGCGTCCTGCTGACAAGAACTAGTATCGATAGCATCCACGTAATATCTGGTGTAACATTACATAATGTACATGAGAATATATTGTTGTCAAGCTAATATACAAATAAGTATTTGGTACTTACAAGTTACAAGTTACCACCTATTCCATCGTGGGACTTAAACGTAACCGGTGAAATGTGGGGGTGTACTACACTCCTCTGCCTACCCCTTAGGGGATTACAGGCGT
>DWDX01005307.1:0-10643 GCA_018245675.1 Agara michaeli | reverse complement strand
AACGTCAATTAGGAAAAAAAAAAAAAAAAAAACTAATCTGAATGCAGCCTGACCTTTGTAACAAATTGCCCGGAAAGCTACTTATGGCCGGGTACTGAGACCGGAACTTATAAAAACCGGTCAATAGTCTAATGGATGAGACTATTACGGAAAATACGGTTCGAGCTCATCTTTGTAGCTGGAATTCAGTCACTACGTAAATATTCTGATAATGTTTCTAGAGCACAATATAATATTTGTGCTCTAGAAACGAATTAAAATGATGTTATAAATAATCATTAAGGATGTAGAATGTTAATCGAATAAACAGCAATTTGGTTTTGTAATGGGGTCGACAGCGAGGACCAAGTGTCAAATATCTCAGTCCTAGTCAGACGTGAAATTTTTACATAAGTGTATAAATAAGCAGACTATTTAGATCCGTCCCAATCCGCGGGTTGTGTGATTCGGTCCACGTACGCAGGGAATTTACGACGTAATGCTCGTATATCTAGCGAACCGCGCCCTCACGGACCTGCTGTGTTTATCACGTGTTTATTGAGCCGCCGGACCCTCGCGCTATCTGATCGCTGCACCGAAACCAATTGAAATTCCCCCAGCGATAATTGTGTCACTTACAATGGAATTCGTAATAAGTAAATAATGCTGTTGTCGAGCTGTTACATTTGAAACGTTCAATAACACTTATACTTGTGTGTCCATATATGTACCATATGTTTGGTCACCATAAATATGTTCATAGATACGTATGTTACAGGTTGCAAATATTATTTACATTTAATGTCATCAGTTTGGAATCAAATGTTAGTTTCTGCCGATCACACTGTTAAATTTGTATTTGGCCTCACAAACGAAATCATTTATTTATTCGAAATAACCATATCTTGTGGTGTGACTCCCAGCAGACGGAGACCGGAAGTCAATATTGATGTCATACAAACATTTAGTCGATATATGTTGGTTATTTCAAATATTGGAACTGAGCCTTCAATGCAGTAGCAACGTCAGCGTCACGAACTAAATAAAGAATGTACAGGAAAAAACCGGGATGTCACAGATAAAGAAAATAACATTACACCCACTCTAACTGTCACAAGGATCTCATTCATAGTACCTAATACACAGTTATGCCAAAAATACTTTATAGCGTTATATGTAAAAGTACAGGCGTGAATATGTTGATAAGTGAAGTGGACGATAAAAAACTTGACGTCTCATTTATTTTATCGATCTACATACCGATTCGCACGTATTGTCATATTATGTGTAACTTGCGATGAAATCAATTAAATTCAACGTTAAAAAACATGAAATAAATTTAGCACTAAAATGTAAAGTTAAAAGTGATAAGTGGACTTGTCAAAGCCGATTTACAAATCAAAGCGGGTGTTTCTGTTAAGATTAAATAAACGATGTAGGTTAGGAATAAATCGATATTTGTCTGCTATTAATAAAGAACTAAACTTAGGAAAAATTGTGACGTGGGAATCTAAAATGACAAATATTTTTGAAGAATCTTTAATTATTCCTCAAAATTGCCCAATCATAAAAACAAGTTAAAACTATTGTGTATATGTCGCTCACTAAACCAAATTGGCTTCATTAATTAACACCTTACATAAAAAATACTTTTATGTCCTTGAAGAACTTCGATAAAGTGTGACAAAAGTTTATATACCAGTTGTTATAATAATGTACTAATTAGTGGACCGAGTACACTCACCTCTAATATGGCTGCATTTATGTCTTATTTATTTATTGCTCTACCCCAGTGATCTATTACTCTGGAATACTCTACTTTTATAGAGAACTAGTGTATATATTCATAGGTATTCTTAGCTTAGCTTAGAAAACAAATATACGTAATTATTATGTTTGAATACAATTTACTTAATCATAAAAAGGTGTAACAGGCATAGATATTGTAGGCTTTACCGCAAAACAAATTTAATACGATTATATTATCGCATACGTTTATTCCCGTTAAATATCAGCGTTACTCTATCTGAAGTGGCACATCACTAAACTGAGAGTCCAATTATTTACTAGCGGTTTACGTGTTATTGAAAAGTTACCGACCGTCGATAACGGAGGTGAACGAGGAGCAACTCGCGCCTCGTTAAAGGGCGAGTCGAGAGCAACTATCCGAAAACACTTAGCCGTAATTAATGTTACTCAGCTTGTGCGGGTAATATGACGCGTGCGGCTAACGGTGGCGCAAATAACTAGGCTTACACGGACTTATACGAGCGAACGGCGATTTGAGTCAATACGCAAACAATACCTCCTACTAGCAACCCTCGTGACATGAACATCGTAAACAGGTAAAATCTAAATTAGATAAATATGTAGCCCTCGAATGAATAATTAAATTGACCACTCAATTTAAATATTCGCAAATATATATATACAAATGTATCAATGTATCAATTTATTAAAATCCATAACTACCCGATCGAGAAATAAACTAGAAATTGGTAATACAAGATGATTGGTTATTTAAAGTTTCTTAAGTCCAGCCCCTACTGAAATTCAACATATAACAATAATTGATGAAGTTGTAAAACAGAACCATTATTTTTAAAGGAACGTCGCAGAGCGACGGCGCTACAGACTATTTATATTATTGAGACTCGTAGCGACGCCGCGGTGTAGTAGCACGAAGCTACGGCGCATTTGATATTTACTCATTTATTCCATTTCATGGGTTATAAATGTAATAAAATATTATTTTGATACACCATTAAACCATGCGTGCGGCTGGCAGCTAATAAAAAAATAGCTAATAACTTAAACCATTCAACGTCTACTTAACGAGCTGACTAACCGTTACGCAGCTTTATTTCGACACGGTTGTATTCAATCCAACCGTCGCATTATTTAAATTTGTAACGAATATTTTAATTGATCAATTCATCATCTTAACAGAAAATATACTGACTATTAAAAGGAAACAAAAATTAAAAGTACTTGACGGTGAGTGGTGTAGGATTAACTCTCAACTCTCACATTTGTTCGGGTTATTGGTTCAATGGTTAGAAACCTGTTTAAAAAGCGAGAGGTTATGGATTCAATTAACATCTAGGAAAAATATCGTATAATGATTGCCTTCGCGGTCGAGTGATTAGAGACCCTCACTGTAAAAGCGAAGGTCGTCGATTCCCATCCAGCACAATCATTTCTATCAAACTAATGATCATTTTTTTGACAATCATTTATTTGATTAACACCTTGATTTCTCCTGTGTCCAGGTGAAATAAAAATATCTATATAACAATTATATCATATGTATTTATGTATGGTTCTCAGCTATCCATTTACCACAATACAGGTATTCAACACCTGACTACTTTTAACATTTAAAAAATCCTAATTTGTTATAATAGCGTTCCTAGTAATAAGTTCCTAGTAAATACTTGTGTATACTCCAGTATTATATTGAGACAAATTTATACAGACCTATATAACAAAAGACTCCCGTATACCTGTTGAGGAATATACAGTAGGGAGGGTTAAAGCTTCCAAGAGAATCTACGAAATTCTAGAATTTGTACCGAAATCCACGATACAAAACTCTTTGTACACAAAATGCTTATCTATAAACCCTCATAGCTTAGTGGTTTAGGTTTGACCCTTACAATCCGGATTGTAGGGCTTTGGTACTTAGTAGTGACGATAAACTAAATAAATGAATGAACGATAAATAAATAAAAATAGAATATATTGATCTAAACTCCACAAGACCATTGCAAGAACTTTAATATAATCGCGCAAATAAAATTTTCGGTGTTCTGATTCTGAAAAATTCATAAAATGGAGCATTTAAGGTGTTAACATGAAAGTGTTAAGGTCTTAGTTCTGTTAAGTGCCCATTCCATTGCGCTGCCTTCACAGATAACGGATACTTATAAGTAAAATAAAACAGCTCACGATCAATCTCGCCGTACAAAATGTATCTCAAACGCGTGACCTGCGTCCCTGAGCAAACGTTAGCTTTCAATAACGGAGCTAATACGCAGTGATGCATCATCCTACTGTACTTTCTACAAATAGATGATCAATATCATATTTTTTATTTCAATAGGGGAGTAATATACTGTCATTTTCAGGTCACCACATCTTGCGTTCGCTTTAGTCTTAAGTCACCCACCACCACCACGCAATTCTAAAGCAGACTGATTACAAAACGCTTTACAATAGCAAATATTATACGTGTCTTCCGTACTTTTCTAACTGGAACACAATAAAAAATATATTCTGCAATATCGGAATTATTGATATTATATTCTTCTGCCTGCAACTTCTGGACAAAATGTCTTACTTCTTTTAGCTTTTGTTCCCCTCTAGTGAAAATGTCACAACATAATTAACGCTAGCAAATAAACGCGTTTATTATTCAAACGTTTGTCCCGAGCGGAAGTCGAACGCACGACCTCCGGTTTCGCGGTCAGTGTCTCTAACCACTCGACCAGGAGGCCAGTCGACTATCGACGCAATTCATGTCGGCGGAAATCTATTTCTTCGCCGACCCGCTTATACAAACGTTAGCTTTCAATAACCGGATCAAAACGTTTCCTAGATGATATGTAAATGTATCGCTCGGAGGTCAGAATTGTGAGCAAATTATGTAACAGTGTCGCTTTTACATATAAGTGCTGTTTGTGTACTATTATCGGACATTTTTCAGACCTATTTTGAAAGAGTATTGGGAGTTTTTACTTACTGAACTTTTTAGATAAACTGGAAACACATTTGGCTCGAAGGATCAGGATCGCAGCAGCTACAGCGGTCCGGAGGTCCAGACCTTGCTCGGACGGAGGTGGAAAAGGTGGCTTGGTGGTGCGGACGTCTCAAAACACTGTATTGCGGACCACGTACAAGAGGAACGATAGAAGATAAAAAAACTTTAACTACTCAATTTTAATAAATAATAACGATAATTTATTTATTTCAGAATACCAATTCTATACACATACTCGTACAATTATTGAGTGCTAGCAACACTCATGCCTTGCCTATTTTATAATAGTATTAAAAATAAACAAAAAATGGAAAACTTAAAAATGACTGCTCTAACTGCGCGCCTTATTTATTATTACAGATGGTGTGCCGCCGTTCCAGCTCCTCATTATCATCGAATGCTATCTAGGGTCAAAAATATACACCCTCCCTCCCCTCACCGACCTTCCGGCCGCCCAACGACCGGAAGTTATAATGAACGTTAGTCAATACAGCTTAACATAACAGAGAAGGAAAATACCTCACCGGAGTAATGATAGCTTCGCAGAAAAAAGTCGGAAGGCAATAAATAAACAGCTTTTAACAAAAATATCTTATACATTTTTCAATATTAATCCGTACGTAAAAATGTTGCGCATGATGCATCGGGCGATCGGTCAGAGCGATGACTCGCTGCGGATGTGCTTATTTAAAGTTAAACACCTTTCCAATATCGCTGATGTATATTAAGTTATTCTGCGAAATCGGTTAAGCTGAAACAACATCACAGAATAAAAATAACTAAAAAGGAGGAAGACATGGGTCAATAAATCTCTCACTGTGAAGCCTTAGATAACGGGTTTTGTTACCGATAAATGACACTGACTGCATTTAACCAGAACTGAATGGTCTTCCTACATAAAATCAACCACAAGTACGCACTCAAATAACGATGGCTCATGTAGACGTCAATTTTGGTTTCAGGTGTTATTTTAATGACACGATAATTTCGATATTACGGAATTTCGGACTTAGTAATTATTTGAATGAATCCATATTTAAATGCTTTTCAGGATTATGAATACAAAAAAGATCAAATTGAAGTACAGCGTAAGATAATTGCTTTAAAATCTCCTCGCAAAGTTCTAGAAACTTCGAGGCCAGATTATGCAAATCAATCTCGACTTATGGCGCATCACGCTTCGCTTTTTGCAACTACTCTAACTACTTTCAAACTGAGGCTCCATCAATAGTGACTGATGACGTCATCGCGCTCGTCTTAAGTACCAGGGATGTTTATCTATAGCTTTAACGGATTCCTTATTACATATGTAGTACTTGATTATAATGCGTCTAAGAGGTAACTGGCTTGTTTCAGGTATTTGTACTACTATCGGCGAGAAGTATTTTGATTTAAGATAGGAAATAAAAGTTCAAATAATTATTAGAACGATGTGATAACGTACTATTATAATTTACGGTTCTGCCTTGTATGTGGTAGAAATGCATCGATTCTTGATTATTATTAAAACATAATTTCTAGAACTACATATTTTTTTTAAGTTATCTGTAATTATTATTATCAATAAGTGAGAAGATTGAAAATCAAAATAGCTAAATATAAAGAGAAAATAGCTAAATATAAAGAGACTTCTGCCATCTCACTCGGACCAATTCAATAATTACGGATTATTACCTCTAACGGAAGATCTCATCAGGATTTTATTTGCATTGTACGCTTATCGAGTTATCTCGTAGTCAAACTTATCACTTTGTGTGCGCTCAAAATACTAGGGTGAAGCGTACATAACGGGAAGAAACGCGCTGTAAACTTTGATCGTCGATATCTACAGAATACTATATTAGACTTCAAGTTTGCTGGATGTTTCACTTGGAAACGCACAGTAAATCTTTCTCCGCTAAACTCTCACTTTATCGTTGCTAGCGCAAGTGCCTTATTCCCGACAAAGGCGTGATTTATGCGCACGCCGCTAATTATCGCTAAACACCGGGGTTGTTTCCCGTCACGCGCTCTTTGTCACCCCGACGAACTTCAACTTTGTAGAGGATGAAATAAAATTGTTAAACTTTCCTTTTATGTATCAAACTCGTCTCCACTGAAAAGCATTATTCTATACACTCGTGCATAGATTGAAACGTATAGAAAGCGATGTCGGAAAATTTTCACTTGTTTCTCAAAATGCTAATATGTTATTGAAATAAAATCTTCCCGATTCATATGTCGGGCAACCAGCACACACACTATGGACACTTAATGGCGACAATATCTCCACGTGTTACCTGTGTGGATTTGATGACTCATACCAAAGTATAGTCGTGGAATTGATATCATTTATATCTATACATAGTTATCTAGGAACGTACCTAGTACGCGTCGAGAGTCGATCTTTAGAATGAAACCCAAACTGCTAAGCTATCCTTGCTTCATGAAGCATTAAAAAATATTACAAACTTTACCGAGTCAGTAAAATATTGATAAGTTTTATCCTTCACTCCTCTTTCCCAAAACGCTTTCCGTAACAGTTCCCAACTTCACACGTATTTCAATAAATTCCTGTCGAGTCTAGACCTCCGATGGGCTCTTTAGTTCGCAGAGAAAAATGCTGAAACACTTTTATCAACTCAACTTCAGTCGTTCCAAAGTTCGAGCGCCCGACCCACCCTCCAATGCCGCTACGCGCATTACATCTTTTGAATGACACTGACCGCTATGCACGAAGAGACTTCAATTTTAACATTAATGTTATACGGAGGGAAGTGGAACTAATGAAGGAATGCGTCATTTATGACATAAAAGGAACTTTTGGTATGGTAAGTTATGGTAACTAAACAACTGACAAACACAAATACTAAGCAAATCTCATGCTCATCGCACAAATATTGGTAACGAAAGGGAAACGATTCGTAATGCCTCGTGTCGACTTTAACGTTATTAAGCATATTTATGTCTTTAGACATACAATTAAATGCCAATGTCATTTAAATAACTTCAAATTAATAGCAGGTTGATATGAAAATTGCTCGCAGTGTAATATTTCTCGCGCACGCTTCCGGAACCGATACATTACCGGTAATTACCGGAGCAACGTATCGCGTATCAGATACCAGCAGACCAGACGTTCACACTCCACAACTTGTCTTATTACATACTAGCAGAGAGTTAATAGGGATACAGAACACGTTCTAACTAATTTCTTAGACATAGCAACGCACTGGATGACTGGAATGTAACCGAGATTTATTGATTTATTTTCATTGTTAATCATGATGTAATCGTTACTGATCACAATGGGTCAATAAGTCACTAATAACAGAATTCATGACAAATTAATCAAGAATAAAAAAATACGTAAATAAATAAAAATGCAATACTAAATCCAGATGCAGTACAAATAATATTTAAATGTACAGGCATGGCTACGTAAATTTTCTATTATATATATCCATATCGCTTTGAATATCGACAGTAGGCTTAATAATTGTTATTTAATGAAAAGTTTTAATGATTGAACATTTCTCTTGAATACCCGACAATCAATAAAAGGTCAAACGGTGATTTTAAATCAGCCTTCAGCTAACGTCACGCTTATCGACTACCCGTTGTTTGTGTGACGTGTGGTTGAATATTATTAATTACATAAATCAAACAGTAACGGTACATCGGCAAATTGTATCATTGACAGTGTTCGTAGCGCCGTAAATGACTTAGATCTACAGCGACACAGGCACGATACGGTTGTTCGCGATGAAACCATTGGTTTGTCACATTACTCGTAGGCCCGCGAAATCATTGGAATAAACAATTTCTTATTCAAACTATCTTAGAAAAACTCAACAAATTTCACTTTACATATTATGAGAGAGTCAACAAGGACTCGAATTGAAAATCGCGCAATTACCACTGTCAATTGTTCGTCAGATATTTTATGCAGTTTTATGTAAATACATTCCAAAAGTTTACGAATATGCTATTATTATATTGTTTGCACAGGTATTAACATGTTCAATTTTTAAAGAACGTCTATTGTTTCGCAATGTACGTGATTTTTTTAAATGAAAATTCGTGATAGTACAGTTTATTTATATTTGACAAAAACGACGAAGAAATCCCCCTCGTTGTCGACGAGTAGCGTTGATACGATATTTTTGTCGAACTTCATTGGTTGTAAGTGGAAGTTATCAATGTTATCGGTCTATCTGAGACGTAGTTAGATTCAACAGCATGACGCGACATGCCGCACTGCACGCGGATCAATGACATTGTTGCAAACGAAGTTTCCAGGTCGATTACATCTCTTGTTTTGCAGATAAAATCTGGTCGCTACGAAGTTACGACTTCACTGGCTCCAAAATTTTGATTGGCCCGTCTGTATTAGTACTTATGTATTTAAATAAGTTTCAATACACTTTATCAATCGCATGGTTAACACAGTACCGACTGTGCTTATTGGGATCAGACATTGTCATTAAAAGGTTTTCATACATTTTGTTTAATAAATACGTACATACCAAGCAATGGAGCTTATTAAATATAAGTGAACACGATTTTTCTTTGATTGAATAATTAAAAAATTGAACAAAAGTCATATGTTATTGATATACGTCATCTAGCTTCCATTTGTATATGAGACTGCTGCCTAGTCGTCCCTGGACTATGCAGTTCGATCACAAATATATGTATTAGCGTACAACTCTGGCATCGTAATTCAAACAGTTGCATTATAAAACAAATAATATTTCCGCATATACACTCCCAAGTGGTACTGCTTACATACAAGGCAACAAAGTGTATAATATTTAACGTTAACTCCCGTAATCTAAATCCTACTGACTCTAGCTCGTATATTTGCCCATATACCGAATTTTATGACTCCCAATCGTAAAAATGGATATATCTGACCGTCTTCACGACTTCCCGGATTTATGAACAATATAAATAACACCTCTATAATAGCGGGGAACCTCTTTACTTATTCATAGTAGTGGTAAGGCTGTTACACTAGAATTATTTTCTTTAAAAAAACCGAAGCATACTATGGTATATCCATGGTGTTCGCACATATCTGTGAATACTTGTAGCATCATAAGCATGACCAGTGCACGTTACTTTTAAAAAACGCTACAATTTTACAAGTTTTTGCAACCCATACGTTACAGCGTTCACGTGATACCGCTGGCTACGAAAACATACGAGTATTACAGATATCGAATGTAGGTAACGGATACTTTGTTACCAATGCAAAGCTTGAAATTAAAATAGTACACACAAAACACATTGTGAACAGAAAACACTCATGAACAAAAGTTTTCTCAGAAATTGCGTTGTGTTTCTACACCCACTTACGCTTAAATTGACCAGTCTTTTAATTTAATCCTACGTATTGACGTAATTATGCAGAAAGCATTACATATAAAGATATCGAAAAGGTACAAAAGTGAAACTAAACAAACAAAGTAAAGCTTGCGATCTTAATTTCTCAACTAACAATAACAATATTAAGTTCCCCGAACGAAATACGAAAAATCAACGAAAACGAGCGGCGAAATCAGTATCAGCGGGAAACTTTTGAAAGTTCTTTACGGACTCGAGGATTTCGCAGAGATGAAAGATTTAAAAACGAAGCTGAACAAGATGGAGATAATTGGCGAGCTCGATAAAGAAACTTGTGATTTTAATGAAAACGTTGGAAATAAGCATTTTATTGTTAAATTGGCGAAACGACCAATTAGCGGCGAACACAATTTCATTTTCGCAAAAGTTACTTATACTCGATTTGCGCCATTAGAAAAAAAATACGTTCCAATGTAGCACAGGAGTTGTAATATTTTTCTAATTAAAAGTTGCGAGAGTTTCAACAAGTGTAGAAACAGTCTCCTCTCGCGCGGGAGGTGTGAGCGTGCCG
>DWDX01005306.1:0-10643 GCA_018245675.1 Agara michaeli | reverse complement strand
ATGACAGACCCAAGCCTTCCTTCATCAAGCAAGCAACACATTGCATAGACAAGATAAAAAAAGAAGTCTACAAAAAAACAAAACAGAGGTAACATGTTGCTAGTACACAAAATTTCAAAATCAAATACCGTAACGATATGGTAATCACCAATTAATTTAAAAAAAAAATGTCATATGTACAAAATGAACATAACACACGTGCCATTTTATAATCATACAATTATAGTAAATTTATTGTATGTACATGATATATTCGTCATTATATTCCTGATCTGTTTATTAACCATACGGGAGTCAGCTTATTGAAATATCAATGCAGCCTGACATTGAGACTGGATGAATAATCGATATGAAGATTATTATTACCAACATAGCTTTTTTACGTAGCACTCTGTTCAGAAATATTAAATTAAACATGCTACGCATGGATTTCAATTCATTTATATGACTGGGCAAATAGTATTTTTATGTTTAATCGATGATCAATATTAGCTGCCTAAATTTATATGTTTTGACCAACAGAAGACAAGTCGACATATCGGCATTAATGCATTAAAGCCGTATATAAAGTGTAATTTGTACAATATCTAATAGACTCTATAAAAACTGAACGTATCAAGGAGTTCTATATGTAAGAATAAAATCAATTAATTTAGTTGAGATTGAATTTTAGATATGAAACTGACTTCATTAGACATTTCTTTTTTCATTAGACATTAAAAAATCATATTGTCACACTCGAATCTATAAGACTGATAATGTTACGACAACTAATAAATGGACATCCATTGTTAAAATATTAATAATAATTATGTACATACTTGTTCTAGTTTTATAAATATAATATAAAATGATTATAGGTTATGGATAAGTAAGAAATGCCCAATTATTTGAAATTACACGTCGGGAATAACAAAAAAAAAACTTTGTTTATGGTTCAACAACAATGGCGGATCATCGTAGTGAAGTAAATGATTTTTCTAAAGAAAATATAAAAAAATACAATAATGAAAGAAGGAGTAGCAAGCAATGGGTTAGATTGAATGTTGGTGGAACGTATTTTTTAACAACTAAAACTACTTTGTGTAGGGATCCTAATTCATTTCTCTATCGATTAGTACAAGAGGATAGTGACTTAATCTCAGATAGGGTTAGTAAGATTTTTTATTTATAAACACGTTTAGTTATGATCGTATGTTAAATTTCATTACATTTTATTTTCAGGACGAAACAGGTGCATATTTAATAGACAGAGATCCCACATATTTCTCTCCAGTGCTCAATTATCTTCGTCATGGTAAACTGGTTATCAACAATGACATAGCCGAAGAGGGCGTATTAGAAGAAGCAGAGTTTTATAATATTACAGACCTTATAAGATTAGTTAAAGAGAGAATATGTCATCGAGAAACGCGGCCGTTGAAAGATTCTAAAAAGCATGTGTATAGAGTCTTACAGTTTCATGAAGAGGAATTAACACAAATGGTATCAACTATGTCGGACGGTTGGAAGTTCGAACAGTTGATAAACATTGGTTCACAATATAATTATGGTAATGATGAACATGCAGAGTTTCTTTGTGTTGTGAGCAGAGAGTGTGGTACATCTTTGAATAGTACTGAGGTTGAGCCCACGGATAGAGCTAAGGTGCTTCAGCAAAAAGGCTCTCGGATGTGAGTGTTTCTGTACTACTTGTACTTCGATTTTAGGACTTGATTCGTGTGTGAAATGTGTACATAGATGGTGTTGTTGAAAAATTCAGCCTCTTAATCTGTTTCCAAGTTCTGATTTACCTAAAACATCCTTAAAACAATTCTACAGTTCTTGTTTTTAGTTGAATGATTCATGTTTAATTGCATCTTACAGTCAGAAATGAGCTGCTTATATACCTTATTAGCTCATTAGCTCATCTATATTTATATTAAGTTAATAATTTCATTGTAATCATATTTTTATTTTTATATGACAGAATTAATAGACCTGTAAATCATCTGATGTTAATTGGTTACCGCAGCTCGTATACATTTACACCTAGAGTAATTTAGATTTGAAGTCCTGGCTGTTACTACTAGATGTGTTGCTAGCCCCGAGAATAAATTTGGAATACCCCATGACTTGTGGGTTTGTTATATTTCTAGTTTTTAAAATTTAAATTATCTATTTTATTCATAACCTTCATTACGCCTACAATGACAACTCACAAAAATGTTAATAAACTGAAAGTGCATAAAAAAAATGTTATGTTATTAAATTTTTTCTTGCCTGCATTGTCATTTTACATATTATGTATGTACTAAGAATTGGTCTGTGCTAAGTCATGGGGAATATAACCAATTGTTATATTTTTCAAATTTAAAGAGCTTGAACATTTCTTGTTTTAAAATCAGAGTGTGAGCAATTGTCTCTTGAATGTTATTTTTCCCATTGATGATATTAAAATTTAACCTACTCATATTTTAATTGCGGAGGAATTGTACTGTAAATATGATTTCGAAATATTCTAAATTAATATTAGTAACACATAAAAAATCAACCAAAGACTGCCTTACCAGTCTACTGTTTTTTCATAATACTATTATACAAAACTAGGCTTATGAATATTTTTCAGTGGTCAGATTGATAAGGTGTTTTTTATAATAAAAATAAAATGTTCGTTAGTATTGTTCATGCATATTTATACAGGGAAATAAAGTTCTTAAATTGATGTGACACTCATGAATTTATCTGTTTACATTTGTATTAGTGCTAATTATCAAATAGATTAATGAAAATAATAATTGAAGTATATTTATTTGTTGTTGCTCAGATGATCCAATGATTTTTGGTACACTTGCATACATGCACATTTTTAATGTTACTATGATTTTGTCTTAAAATATATCTGGTCAGTTTCTGAATGTTATATGATGTATTTTGCATATCAGCATTGTTATTAACATGTGTAAATGAGTTCTTGAAGTTAATGTATACAGTCCAAAAATTTTCGTGTGTGACTACCTCTAAAGGTAATTGATAAAGTTTTAAACATACTTCTGAATTTAAACAAAAACAAAATTCCATTTCACATGGTATATCTTGAGTTTATACACTTAGATAAATTTTATAACATGAGATCTATATCTTATAGAGCAATACTATATATAATGGGAGAGCTATTTATAAAATACTTATTTTTCTAGCTAATGCACTGTTGATTATTTACTAAAACTTACTGTTACTAGCCCAGGCTTGAATCATTGTTAAGGATGAAATGAAAACAACATTACAATATAGAGTGATTAACAATTGTAATTGAAACCTTCACACCTACGAGAATTATTGAACCATATGCATTCACCATTAGGGATGTTTCACATAGAGTGAATGCAATCTTTCTTAGCTGGAAATTAATTACGTGAAGTTGTATTCTTATGAATAAATTATGAATTTTTAAAAGTAAGACCTCTGCAAACGTTATTCACATGTGCAATTCTGAGGAACATCTCTTATGGTGTCATGTTGAATTTTACTGTTATCATAACAAGTTGTTTGTTATTGAGCATAATTAAATAAGTAGTGCATAAAATGTATAGTGCGTTTTTAAATTTTATACTGATTAGTAATTAAATATGAATGCAACTGTTTTGTTAACAAGAAAGTTCAAATATTAGGATATGAAGACAAAAATGTATATTCATAATTGCTTTATTTCACTGAATAAGTAAACAATTGACTGAAAACGTAAGTATTTATTTGACACGCCTTCACTTAGTTGTTATTATTTAGTTAATCAATTTATTAACTACAAATATATAAATCTATAACATGATGTTTTAAAAAAATAAAGATTAGCGCTATTTAAAACTTAGAGATTAAAATTACACAATTTATTATAAAATATTGCATTCAACTGCATTAAATACAAGTTAACATGAGCATCATAAGATGTAAGCTCTTCTGTAAAAGATTAGAATGATATATCAAAATACAGATTTAATTTCACTCATATGTGTAAGGCAATGGGGTTTATTGTTTGTCTATAATTAGATATTATCCTTATTTTTAAATAACAATAGTGAATAACATAGCTGCCTAGCACCAATCTGCCATGTAGGTAAAGTCTGAAAATAATTTATGGTCAGTAGTACTGAGCGGACGTGGCTCTTTTGGGGGTGTGAGTACTGCAGCTTCAGATGTGAATTCGCTATCGAAATTGCTTACATCTTCTAGGTTATTTATTGTTGGCACAAATGGGGGCTTTACCTTACGGAGAAGTAGTTGTTCCCAGTTGACATTGCGGAAGAATGCCTGCTTTTTTACATCCTCTGCGTCCCTCTCGGATGAACCTAATCGTCGCTCAGGATTCTTTCTTAACAAACGACGCATTAAAGCGATTGCTTCAAGTGACAATGTCCTAGGATAACGGACTTCATCATTTACTATTGAATCAAATACCTCACCTTCATCTTCTCCCGGGAATGGTGACTCACCGACCAACATCTCAAATATCAAAACACCGAGTCCCCACCAATCCACTGCTCTCGTATATGAAGTTTCAGTAAGTACTTCAGGAGCTAGAAACTCAGGTGTTCCACAAAAAGTACCAGTACGGTCGCCCCATCCCATACCTTCTTTGCAAAGACCAAAATCAGCTATTTTAACATAGCCGTCTGTGTCTAATAAAAGATTGTCTAGTTTCAAATCTCTATAAATAATATTGTTCTCGTGTAAATACTGGAGGCCTAAGACTACACAAGCTGCATAAAATACTGCCCTCGGCTCGGTGAACACATCTGCATGTATGTGCATCATAAGATCACCTCCTGCCGCATATTCCATAACAAAACACACATGTTGTTCTGTTTGGAAACAAGCAAACAGATTTACTAAGAACGGATGTCTAATTGCATTTGCAACTTCAAAAATTCGTTTTTCAGACAACAGTGAATCAACTTCATCTCTGGCAATTATGTCACCTTTTTTTAAAGCTTTAATTGCAAAATACTCATTTGTCGGTCTGTACTGAGATAGGATTACTTTTCCAAAGTGTCCTCTTCCTAAAACACTCAACAATCTGAAACTTTCCATTGACATTTCTCCCGACTGTCTCCTAGAGTCAGGTTCTTTACAGAGACTTTCTATAACAGATGATGAGCGTGAAGATGATATCCTTATATTGTTTGTGACTTCTACTATTTGATCTTCATTACTGGGGAACTCTAGCACCAATTTAGGTGATGGAGATGGTGGATATTCCACCAGAGGGGTATTACATGATGGCGTTTGAGGTTCTTTAGTGACGTAACTGTCTCTTGTATATGAATCTTCTAAAAATGCGAATGCTTCTTGCAATTCCTTCTCCATCCTCAGTGTAGAGACATTAGGGGGAGGATGGATAGGTAAAGCTGGTTTTGGTGGAGGTGTGATAGGCACTTGCGGTGTTGTGGGTGTGGATGGTAGACCAAGAGGCCTTATACCAGCCATTCCAGCTAAAGTGATGTTGGGATTTTCGATTTCCTTATTATCAACTGTTGGCGATTCTAGACTGTGTGTAATATGGGCACTTTGAATATTTTGAATTGACGGTGATGAACGTTTTAATAATCTGCCAAGTATTACAGCAGGTATTGGCATTTCTCCATATGGGGATCTAGGAATATTTTTTCCTTGTTGTTTAAATATCTTTCTCTGACGCTGCAGTTTAGGTTTTCTTGAAATAATAGGATTTAGGAATTTTATTTCAGCAAATAAAACACCTTGAGGTTCCAGTTCCAGAGCCATTCCGTGTCTAATATCATCAATGAACTCTTCCAATCTCATAAATTTCACAGCACAAAGTCCCCGCCAATCTTTCCAATGAATGCCTATCTCCAGCTCTCTAGATTTGTCCAACTTGATAGTAAATCTGGAAACCAATAATAACCGTTTTTATAAAACTATATGTACCATTACATTAATTTTTCAATTTACATTAACAAAATTAATTTCTGATAAAATAAACTGTCATTGAGTGTGCAGGATATTTCTTATTTTTATGATCATAATTTTTCATATATACAAGGCATAATAAATAAAATTAGCTAGGCATGTGCTTTAGTCATAGTTCAACTATGTGAACACAGCCTAATGATAAGATAACATGAGCAATCACAATATGTGAGGAATCATAAAGATTATAATTTCAAGGAAACACACTAGGTTGATTAACCATGTTGATTTGCTTCTTACACTGCCTTAAGTACTTACTTGTGTGAAATAAGTACATGTAAGTAAAACAGTATGGGTAATGTGCAATTGAGATACCTATTATATAATGTCATTCAAATAATCAGGTTTACATTATGTTATAGTAAATCACCTTTAAACTTGCATTTTAATTTATTATTGTCTATGTGCACCAATTTGAAAGGCTAATTAAACATTATGCAATGCAAATAAATAGTTTAGATGACAAAATTATACGCTATAATTTAGGGAAAAATTGATCATTGAACAACTTTCTCGCTTGCATAAGAAATTACATTAACCCATATATTTTCATACAGTAACAGATTGAATATTTGAGTAAATAAAGGAATGCAGATAGTTATACCTCTGGTCCCATGCTTGTTGAGAGCACGGCCTCCAGCTCGTTTGAGCCACAGTATGATTGTCCAGCTTCAAAACTGCCATGATTTCATTGCTTGTGTCTTCCTTTATGCTGTAGGTGTATTTTATGGAATTACGTATTGTTACACCTTTTACAAAAGACTTCAAATCAGAAGGGCTTGCCAAGGGATCTCTACGACTGCGACCAGGAACATCTTCCAGCAGATCTTGACACCCCATAAGTCTCACTTCTAAGGTGCCTGTAACTTGAACACAAGGGCTGATCATTGGTGCTGGTGATAGAAATTGAGCTCTGACACCACTACCTCCAGATAAACTAACGTAACCAGGACTGGAGCCAGTGCTTCTCAGTTCGTGACCAAGCTCTACAAATGCAGTACTCTCAGCAGGCAGTTCCTGGCGACGCATGTCCAGTGACCTCCGAAGTAAATCCAGTTTCTGTGTAGACTCCAGGAGGCTAGTTTGAGCTTCTTGTAATGCTTTCTTATCAGTCACTTTTTTGTCACTCTGCAAGAGTCGAATAGCATTCTTGGAACCCTCCACAACAGCTGCCTCTATGCGTAGACGGTTCCTCAGTTCAGCAATTCTTTCATCGAGGAGTGGTTCAACCCCACTCATATCAATACTTCTACCGTCGCCATTGGCACCTGCATTGTCACCCTTCTGTTGCTTTGTCAATTTTGATATACGTAACTTCAAATATTCTATTTTGTCTTTTGAATCGGCAAGCATTTGATGAGCCTCTGCTAATAGCTTTTTATCTCGAGACTGGTTGCTGCTGCTTATGCTCTGTATCATATTTTCAGCACCCTGTTTTACCTTAAGTTCTATATTTAGCTGTTTTTCTAAAGAAGCCAGCTTACGATCGGCCGTACCCTCGCCAAGTTGCCGTTGCTGCTGTGCCGCCTCCGACGCCAGGATAATTTCTTCATCGTGAGATAGGTCTTCAGGCGAAGTAGGGGTCGACTGGCCGCGGGATAGTAAAAGCTGTGATTCTAATTCTTGCAAGTCGGATTTAAGCTCGTTGAGTTTTATATTGGCTTTTTTCACAAGATTTGCGACGTCAGAGAGCGATTTTCGGTCAGTAGCTACTTCGCGCAATTTCTCGGCACCTTCTTTTATTTTGAGTTCTTTACGTATCTCTCTACGTATGACATCCTTGAGTTCCTCCAACTTGGAGGGCAATGCTATTTCTGGAATACATTCCGTCTTAATTCCGTACTTGACACCCAACTCGTAGAGGACAGGATGTCGAATATAATAACCTGGGTCTGCCATAATTGAGGATGCACAGTCTAACGTCAGTTAACCATAATTATGTGAGAAAATATCACAAGTATTGCTTTACGATCACAAAACGTACATGTTAATTACGAATTTAAAAGTAAGAAACATTTTTGAAACTACATATGATATCATTATGACGAAAACCAAATTAATTAAATAAATTAATTACAAAACAATTTACAAACAAGCTCGTCGGTCAACGATACCAACGAAACGACGAAACGAAATACTTCCATTTAAACCATAGATTTATAGATGACGTATGCCATGAACAAAATTAGCAATTCATGTGTTACCACAGTTAAACACCCATTTAAAGCTTTTGCTTAAAATAACTCTCAATAATGTATTAAAAAAGAGTAAAATTGAAAATATTGCGTATCATAAACGTTTACAATATATTGTATGCAACTGTTTGATACCTAACTGACGATTACGGATGTAGCATTATTATGACTGAGAGCTGACAACAACCTGTGAAGGACTGTAACTGAAATGGACCCACTAAACATTTATATAAGACAAAGTAATTCTAAAAATGTGTTGAGCGGAATATGTATTGAAAACATACTTATCATAAGCTTTACATGTAAAATGCAAATAATCTTTTACATTTAAAATTTTTAATTTATCACAACACTATTAACTTTTAACATAACAACATTGAAGCCTTACAAGTTAGCTGGAGATGATAGAATATTTCGAGTGCTGGTGCAACGAGGCAGGGTATTCCAACACCGACCTTGGTAAACATTGCACTTGGAGCTTATTATCAGAGAAACCCCAAAAACACTGTACGTCTAATGTTCTTTAGACTAATTAGTATCACTTCTTTTGTATTAAAAACGGTGGTAAAGATCATAGATCGGCATATATACTAAAATCCTTTGCTAACTTGCCCTATACAAGGTAACCAATATCACCGAGATTGTATAACAAAAGGGAAAGTCTATAGAAAAAACAGAGAACAGGTAGTTGAGTTGACCGATGCAGTTAACAAGATCATTGGTGATAAACAAATTGCCATGTGTGCCTTTCTACACATTAAGGGCTTCTTTCATAATAAATGTAATGAAGACAGGCTATTGTAAATAAAATGAAGGCGGAACGATGATAGAGATATAAGACAATAAGCTTAACGTGCAGACAAGGTTATCAGGAGCCACATTTAGAATAGTAGTTCTATCTCCTCTACTCTGGTACCAGTGGTAGACAAGCTAACCTTCTGGAAATACTGAACAGATATATCTGTGACGTCGGATCTGTTGAAGGTATGCCGATGATCTACATTATTTACAGCACGGAACACAAAGCGAACCCAGCTCACTGTTCAGTTTCAGTGTGTTGCAACATGAGAAGAGCGAACTTATTTGTTTTAGCTGTGTTGTATAAATGAATGTATTTTGTTGCATCAATCAGACATATTTTTTACTTGAAATATATTTTTACTGTCTTGTACTTCTTTTTGAGATCTAATTACACATGAATTAAAACGAAATATTCGTAACTTTATTAACAAGGACCATAATTAAGCTTCGGATAATGTTGCTGCTTTGTTGCGAGACTAGTTATTACCAGTTATTCTGTGGCGTTTAATGCTAAACGGCAAATCAAACAAAAACCATAAGCAAAAGCAAAGAGTAAAATAACGGAAGAAGAGGAAAACTAAACTGACAAACTTGACAAAGTCATTTAATACTCAAGCAAGCTTTCACTTCTTTCATTTTCAAAAAGTCTTAAATAGGAGTAGAAATTTAGTGAATTGTATCAGGAATAATTAGTATCAAAAATTTATTGAAATAGTTATATTTGATTCTATTTTAGATTGTAAGGGTTAGAATGTGCTAGCAGAAAATAGGCAAACTGTCAATCAATGCGAAGTGTCTAATGTTGTACTTGTATACTTGACATATTTATTTTATTTTACGAAAGTTAGATCGCCGTTTTTAATGGAAAAATAATGCCAGTAAAAGTTGATATCACGCCACCGCCACCAGCGAACTCAAAGCAACCTGGCGTTACGAAATCTTTATTATACAACGGCTCGAAATTTCAAGGGCATCAAAAATCAAAAGGAAGTTCATATGAAGTCGAAGTAGTTTTGCAGGTTAGTGTTCATGATACGCAAATTCTTGCAGTTTGTGATTCCTTTTGTTTATATCAAAACTTTGATTGTAAATCGTAAATACAAGTGTAAATGAATATAAATAATCCAATTTCTTGTGTTTTGTTCCGAAATTTACTGGCAAATTTAAACATTATCGTATGTCAATGAGTGAACTTAGTTGAATATTATTTAATGTTTACTATATATATTGCAGCATGTCGACGAGGAAAATTCTTACCTTTGCGGGTATTTAAAGATTAAGGGCTTAACGGAAGAATTTCCGACACTAACAACATTTTTTGATGGAGAAATTATATCAGCCAAGTATCCCTTTCTTACGAGAAAATGGGAGGCCGATGAAGATGTTGATAGAAAACATTGGGTAAGTAATATATAGTAATATTTCTGCTCCAACATGAATTGCAAGGTGCATAAGTATTTAGATTTGTTAATAATATTTAAATATAACCTCTTTCATATATTGTATTTATATACATTATACAGATGACCAACATTAAATAACATTACAAAATGTTCATTTATAATAACAACATAATAGATTTTCTGATAATGGTCAAACCGAATGAAATATCATAAAATTAGTTTTTAATAAATTCAAACATGCTAAAAAGAATATCCTGGCTAAGTTTTATACCTAAAA
>DWDX01005305.1:0-10645 GCA_018245675.1 Agara michaeli | reverse complement strand
TAGGGATGAGAACGAAGCCGGTCTCCTTTCTTTCTCACTCTTATATGGCAATACAACGTTTGCCGGGTCAGCTAGTAATATATAGATACCACTTATCTACGATGTGCCGAATGCTTTGATCACCCATAACATGACAGCTAATTACACGTACACTGCAGTAATTACACTGAGACAATAGAAAATGAAACCCATTACGTTCTTATACAGTTCAAATTGTATTGGAAATGAGTTATGCGGATGTCCGTAAATGAATTGTCACACTTTAAACGTGAAAATGTCAGATGAGTAGCGATGTACTCGCTCATACTATCAGTTAAATAGAACACAATAAATACTACATGTTTTAGAGAGCTTTTAACAAATAATTACTTTACAGTTTTTTAAAGTATAATATTCAAGCAGTGTCAAGTTTACGTGTAATTATATATACTCATTTAGATTTCGAATTTGTAATAGATTACGTTTATGATCTGTTTGTAGGATAACAATACGGCTTACGACTGGCAGTATCCGTTCCGTGACCTTTGCATATGCATCGTTAACTGCTATAAGCCTCCAAAAAAATGAAAATGCGCAAGTGACAGCGAATCAAAACAAAGAAAAAAAGGCGGGAGGCAAAATAACCGCTAATATGCGTTCCGTTTTACCAATAATATGTCAATCAAGCATGCGTAATGTTCATGCTCCAGTAATCTTTTACTTGCGCGTTTTAATTAATCATTATCGTTTTAGTGTATACATACGAGCTTCCAAGAGATTTTTGTATTTTTTCTTACCACTAAGACTATTTTTTATATAAATGGCATTGAAAATTTCGTTCCTTAATTCGCTCCTCGTTTTGGGACGCTCGTGAAGCGTGTTCTTTAGCTGTATCTACACTTGTATGCGGTATTCTTTGACGCCGGAATCCGAGAGAAAGGTTAAAGGAAACAGTTATGTAACGACGAGTTTCTTCGTATCACATCATCAGCACGTAAATGTTAAGTGTATTTCGTAATTGGCAGAAAGATGCCACTACATCTATATCTTAAAAAAAAGTAGCGGTGCATATTCGTGGCTTTTAACTTTTTTTTAATAATAGCACTCCTGCGTTTAGTTTCTTATAATGCAAAGTTAATTTTACGTTATGAATATTAATAAAAATTTTGATATTATATTGTCGCTTTATATTTTTTGTATTTAGTATTTTTTGTATTTTTAAGTTAAAAATATATTAGGGATATAAATCATATTTTATATATAAATGTTTTTATTAACTCTTACGCGCCTGCTTCGCTAGATGAAAGTGGAAGATTAAGCGACGATTTTATGTAATTAAATTTATTTATTCCAATTTCCTAGCTATTAAACAGCTTTTCAAACAGATTTCATGTAATAAGTAATAAATTTCTCTTGAGATTGAAAAAAAATTGTCGTTTTGTTACGAAAAGTAAAAATAGATTATTGTTTTCTTTTTTTTGGGTCAATGGCAGCCTGCGAAAAGAGAATTTTATTTACATGGAATTGCCATTTCCTTTTATATTTTGAAGTTGTTTTTGATAGATTCAGCTTAATTCATTTTGCAAAGTCCTTTTGTGCAGAAAATATACTTTTAAGTAATATTAATAAAATATATGTATATTGTTGTTTTATTGACTTGGCACATTTGCGTGTCGAGGTGCATAATAGCGTGTAGAAAAGTAACTGCACGTCAACCATTAATTTAAAAAAAAGAAAGAAACTTACTAATAACGATTTACACACATTTTACATTGTTTATTTATGATTGCTTCTCATTTATAAGAGCAATGAAGTATTTTACACTTAATTTTATATTGCTATTAGCTCGGCAGAATCCAATTATTCCTTTGCCTATTAACACGAAAACAAATACTACTAACCCTGGGCCCAGTGATGGCGGCAACAACATGCGCCAACAACAGGAACTGACAAACGCTGCCCCTCATGCTGCACTCTTGTCAGAGCGGCAGAGTACCATCACACACCACACACCACCGTTCAACACCACCGCCTCCCGCACTTTGCGAAGGTAGAAAAAAACACCTCACTCTATTTAAAAAATCGCGCGCGTAACAAAACGTCAGAAATGACAATAATTCAAAATGGTGGTTTCGTGTTTTTTTTTCTTTCCCGCGGCGATGGCTACACACGTCGGCGGTCTCTACGACAGTAAGAGTGGCAGTGAGCGGCGCTGCGTTTTACCACCCCTACTCTGGACTCCCCTACTTGTTTCGAAAGGACGGACGGAGAACCGCTTCAAAATACAAAATTACCAACTGTATTGTAAGATGCTAATTGTATATTGACAGAAATTATTGAGAAAATAATAAAGTACACTTCATGTCACAATCACGTGTAGTTACATTTTAATTTTAATTATTTTTGACTTCGCAATGGATTTAATGGATATGTAAGTTATGTGCGTTTATAAGATTCAATATTAATCGCTTCTGGAAAGCATCCTGAAGCAGCCTACGCGAATACTCCACAATTGATCACGATTCTTACAAAGGTTGAATTCTACAACGCCGCACTGAGCCCACGTGTCAAACTACGCGCTTGGCTGCAACTTATTTTATGTCCCATTGATGGGCACGGCTCTAACAATTGTGGAAGGGTTCAGCCCTTGGACGAGAAACTTGGGACTATTTCCAACTGTGGCGTGATAAAAAAAGCTGATAATATGCATAACTCCCGAGAAATCGTGGCTTTAACATTAGGAAAATAGAATTCGTTCATAATATCTGGAAGAAAATTTGTAATTTATATCCTAAAGACTTACTGACTTAACGCTAAACACTTTCAATCTTTAAAGCTTTGCATCATAAAATAAGTACAATTAACTGTATACGAGCTTAGTGTCCTATGTATTAATCATTTTCTTTGGCGAAATCGTATCGCATTTTAAAATCGCGCGATGCAATAATACAGATTGCAGAATAATATCCAATGTATTATGGTGTGTAGAAACGTGAAATGCTCGTAATCCGAGCATAATCGAGCTATGTCGTTTTCGACGGTGACAACAAAATAATCGGGCATATGACCCGTATCGCTACCGATGGTTGCGACATAACAACCAACCCTTTTGCAAGCCGACGCAATGGCCTCAGTTAAATTAGTGAAAATCTTATGGTAAAATCATTAATCAAGCGAGCTATCTACATTTTGTAACATAGTAACGCGCCGTAAACACAATGGCCCGGTAATGTTTTATAGCGGAAAGAATGGCGTTCCCTGTCTCGATATGTCTAATCTGGACGCAATATAATAGACGCTTTACGTCATTTGAAGCTGTCTGAATGTGTTTTGCAAGTTGTAAAGTTAGTTATCGCGAATTTAGCATACTATAAAAATACAATGACGCTTTTGTTGCCTATGGGAACGATTCAATTTCCGAACTGATTTAGGATCGTAGAAATGGTTTTCTGTCTCTTTTTAAAATTTCACTTTCTCTTTATCAATGCCATCTCTTTTCATTTTTTATCCTCGGCGAGAAGATACTATTTAAACTAAACTATCATATCACTTAATTTTGTATGTTAGTGTTTATTTATTTCTACTTTGATCTGTCTTCCTTCTTGCCTTAATTTTCTCTCCAGGAATTGACTGCTATGGGGTCAGTTGTATTTGAACACCCACCTGTAATTAAATAATTAACTGTAACAGAATCACGTGTTATGTTACGTATTATCGACGAAATGATCCCGATGAATAACACTTCTTTTACAGCCCAACTTTTATTCTTGAATACAAAACAATACAATAAATAATATTTTTTACTCTTGATAGCTGAATAATAAAACCAGTAAACGCAAAAAGAAAACCGTATGTAATCATTCGTAACAGATTTGGTCTTCCGCGAATTGGCGCGTAATGATCTGTCACTTATGTGTAATGTCACACTACATATGAAACAAGTTGCGTTCAGAAATTAACCGCGACCGCCATGACTCTATTATTTTAATATTGCAATTCGTGTTAAATTGTTAATATCATAAAAAGACATAATAATCATCTTAAGTGGACTGATTAATACAGTTTAATAAATCCCATTACGTCGAAGAATCATTTTTGTTATTTATTTCAAACTTTATATTATTTCACTGCTGGACTCTATTCTCTTCTCAAAGTCACGTTTCAAAGCCAATACTTTATTTTTTGACTAAAAACGAAATGACAAAAATGGTTTTTCTATTAGGGCAGATTCATCAGATTATCGTTCTTTTGGTACAAAAACATTAACAAAAAATCAATTCTACCGATTTCACGGCCTGTTAGGCATTTTCGTAAGGTCATTTATACTAGCGTAGAAAAATCTAATACCTATTACTAAAGTTTTCCGATGTTTATTCACTCGTAAAACATTTCTAAGTTCCTCTTTGTCTATTAAAAGAAATCCGTTTACTTAATATTGCACAAAATAAGTTGTAAGTAATATTCTATAGGCATTTATGTAAAAAAAACATTTATGAAAAACACAAACACATTTAACTTGATTGATTTGTCTTTAATTTCTGTTTTGAAGTAGTGTTTCGTTTCGTTTTCAAACAGTGAATAAGCTTTTTCTATTTATAGACATATATCGAACGCCTAATCCATGGAATGGAATAAATTATAGGTGGCCTATGGCGCAATACAAAAATAAACAAAAAAAAACATTGGAGTTTATTTGAAGGATATTTTACGTGTATTTAATTTATTCCAATTGATTTTCGTATTAAATTCATTGTATTTGTACTCGTACATCACATATTTTCGTCCCTTATCAACACTTAGAGAATCATTATGTAAGACGAACATTAAAGTTAAATTTTATAAAAGTCAAGAACCTGAAAAAACCGGCTTAATATTAAAAAATATAGAAAACCATTTATTTCGTTTAATTTTACAATATACAGATTTTAAAAGAGGCCATTTTTACCAATATTATACATATGAATAATTAGAAAATATTAATAACAGTAAAGTAATACTAGCGGAAAGTAAAACTATTTCCAAATACCACCCAAACAATGGCACTATATTTACTTCCTTATAAAGTATCCGAACGCGGCATTTGAATAAGCATGACAGAATTAAACCAATAAGAAGCGTGAACCAGTTAAATTGGTTCCGCTTCTGTGGTTTGTTGACAAACAGAGCCGGTTTCGACAATAAAGTGAATTCTGTGGTGACATTGCAACTTTTATTTGTTAATGATAGCACCTTCCACACGATCTCTTAGGATTAAAAAATAATACATAATTAACGAAGCAGTCTGGATAATTAATTTTATACCCAGACACGACAAATAGTGCTCGTCGCAGAAATGTTTGTCCTACATGTTTCATGTCTGTTCCAGATGTTTCTTATAAGTATTCGACATGATTGATGGTGAAATATGATAAAGTTAAAATCTGTCTCTATCCTCGCGGAGCACTCGGGGGCGGCTTCCGTAAATCTTGCCTGTTATTATAAATCGTTCGAGCTTGTGACCGTCGTAAAAAGAGTATAATATAAATAATTATAATTAATAACCGATACTTATACAAATAAACGTGGTGTGTTTGTTATAGAGGACAAACATATTTATACGGAGTATATAGGTACGTATTGTTTGACGTATATCCGTTTCAAAAACTCATTGGATTCGTCCAGTACACGGCAAAACACGTACAGCCCGTAACGTTGATTGCATAAAGATTATAACGCCTTAAGCTACGTGACCGTATCCAAAGTAATGTATCCAAACACAGGGACAAAGGACAAGATGTCATTGCGTACTGATCGCGGATACGGATACGCTTTCAACAGAATCGCCAACGAACATAATAGACTTATACAAGACAATCTTCGCTTATTTATTGTCAGTAGCTACACCTTTTGTTGTTAAATAAGTTATTTTCTTTGAATAGTGTATTGAGTGGAAATAAATAGTAATAGAAAGGAAAATGGAAGTGTAGTCGAAGAATTACGAAACTTGAATATGACAGAACTAAAAATAATATAAATAGGTACGAACAATATGTGCAGTCTGTGGTCGTCCGTTAGGAATAAAGTTCCTTAAGCTTATATCATTCTGTGCGCTAATAAGAAATAAGTTTTAGCGAAGAGAAGACAGAGAGAGAGAGAGAGAGAGAGAAAATCGCACGTAGGGCATAACCCTTTTTTCTTATGTGACGAATTCTACCATTCATCTCGTACCGCAAGTTGCATTAAAGAAACTCGTTCTAAAAGTGAGCATAAATATTATTTTTCGTTAATTTTTAGACAACATTTACGAAACTGAAGTTATCGTCAAAACTGATTCTTTACGGACACGGCAAGAACAAAATGCAACGTCGATTGCATTAAAACTATTGACTTATTAAAAATTTATGATGTATTTCGTATTTTTAGTGGATGTTGTAAAGGTGTTTCGCAATTTAATTGGAGTCTGGGTCATACGATGTTTTGTAAATATACCGTAAAACGCAAACTTTATAGATAGACAATTTATTACTTTCCTATGCAATTTAAAAGTGATACAGGATATTTCACTGAGAAGATATGGAAGATAGATACCAGAATCTCAATACTGAAGACTGAGAAGATCAATACACAGAGTATCCAACTACTATACTTCTTCTATTTTGTTAATTTGTTAATTAAGCTGCACCGCGCTTAATCAAATAGAATTAAAATATTCAGAAAACATATACAATTATCAGTTATAGATGAAAACAGCGTGCTGCAATTTCAAAAGCTCATAATAGCTCGGTCATTTACGAGGTTCATTCTGATATTTTTAAAAAAGAACGCGGACAGTTTCTTGTTTGCAGATTTTTTTTCTCCGTACGCCGCTCTGATATTTCCGGCCTGTGTATAGTTGATTTTAGTCTATGGTTCTTTTAACTATAATTCATATATTACATAATACAGATAAAGAACGTCAGTGCCAATAAACGTTTTATCTATTGACGAAATAGTAGTTTAACTTAATGAACGTCATTATGACGAAATGAAAGATTTGAATTCGAAGCTGAGTTTTCCATACTGTTTGCAACAATGTTGTTGACATTTATTACTTCTTACTTTCCATTCATTTATAGTTCGTAATGACCTACATAAACGTTTGATATTCCTAAATAACCATAAAATAAACGTTCACATAGTTCAAAGGTTTATGTTTAGATTGCAAACAGTTAACGGTGTAAAAGTTAAAGTTACGTAATATAAGCAATGTAGGTAAAATATCTAATTCACAAAACACTAGTTTGCTTATTGCTTATATTGTAATATTGTATCTAGGGACATCAGTATTTTTATGGAAAAAAGGGACAAGTAAAATATCAATAATACAATGTGAAAATATTATGTTTTAAAATGCTACAAATATCGTTAACAGAGACATCCCCATAATCCTATATATAAATAATAAGTTTAACATTAACACCGTCGCGTTCAAATTAATTGTCCCACAACCTGTAACAAATAACAACGTGTTATTTTTAAATCCCTAGCTGTGTCTTCTGTTACATAAGTATGTATTTATGTATGTTTATATTAAAGATGTATGGAAATAATGTTATATAATGACGTAATTGTTTTATAAAATTATTTTTAACATAGCTTCAACTGAAATATTTTCTTAAATCCTAACTTAGACAGCGTGTAAGGGCACCCCACAAGTAAGGTCGTACAAGTTAAGTATTAAAACGGTCGCGTTCAAGTTAATTATTCCGCATCCCGTATTTAGTACTAACGTTTAATTATCTGTCATTACGTCAAAACTCATTAACTGTGTGTATCTGTTATGTAAATACGAACTTGTCTAGAATATGTATTGAAATGACGTCGTGAAATGACGAAATTTTTCGGTTTAATACCACAATAAAATCACTAATTATATTTATACGGATGTCAAGTATTAAGTAACTGCAAGTAGATATTTTTTATTTATATGAAGAAAATAGTAATCGAGCATGCAGCAGTCATAAATTATTGCTGTTTCCCAAAGATCAATTAATCAATCTCTAAGAGAAGTTTAGGAATAAGAATTCAGTTATTATTACTTGTTGAGAAAAGTATCACCATTACCAAAGGTTAACTGGTAGAGAATGCCACTAGGCGTTAAATCCGGCTATTGTAAAGGGTAATAAATAAATGTTTGCTGTTTATTTTAAATAAACAATTCGTAGTCTACGGCTATAATAAATTAATGTATAAAAAAATACAATGATCTATAAAAATGCCACTTTAAAATGCCACAGAGTAGATGGGAACGCACTAATTCCGGTTGAATTTTTTCACGTACCTACCATTGCATCGTGTTCATATCCTTATTGTGATTAATCTAAACTCTAATTAAGCATTCACGTTTATGTAAAGTTTACTAAAATCGTGACTAAAGAGATAATGAACGATACGAATGGTATTTTTGAGAAAGTTTTGCAAAATTTCAGTGGCGTGATGCATTACGTACATGATTATGAATACGAAATGTAAAGTTACTACATATTATTTATATTTTTGGACTAGTAAAACATGCAATTAAAAAGCATTTCGAAATGCAATTAAATATTTTACAAAATTAATAGGTACGTATAACTATAAAGTGAAGTTACATGCGCTTTTAGCATCGTGATGATAATTGGCGCCAAAATCAGATTAAAATGGCGGCATTCCAAACTTTTTAAATAGGTCGTTTCGTTGCTTTCTGCCGCCGTTTACTTTAATTCCTAATTAGAAAACGTACATACATTGTTTCCGATGTCGTGTATTGATTTGACAATATGAGTTAGTGATTGCGTGAAATGTATAAGTCGGAAAGAAATTCATTGGGAATGAGACATGACAAATTGTTCCGCTTATTAGCACGCATTATTTCAAGCATTACATGATAATTTTAATGATTTAAGACCGACATCCTTGCGCTGGTCCTCATATCACGATTCTTGCGCATTCAATGGATCATTCAAGTATTACCTAAGCATCGAAGAGAGTGGGGGATCCTTGCTTTGTTTATTTTTGATGACATTTGGTCCGAGGGGAAGGTGGGAAGTCCAAATGGTGGTGGTTACGTCAGTAATATTTATTTATTATTTCTGATTTTTGCTAAATTTAGCAGGTTTTAATTCAAACTTTTAAAAATATATAAACCAATGTTTACGTAAACATAGAGGTGGGGGGTAGGATTTTGCTGACTTCGCTGACAAGGCGGAGGGAGCGGGGACTAAAAATTACTAAAATTCTACTTAAGTAGTACTTAAATGATTCCTAAGGACTTTAAACATCGTGTTTGTTGGACAGACACTCGAGACGCGACGCGTATTCTTGCATCAAAAATCATTACATTTCATTTGCTAATTGTATTACGTATAGGAAATATAAAATTACTGCTATTATGATGTATCCTACTTTCTGTCCCATTGATGTCGTATTATCTGCATGAAGAGCTGATTACTTATTGTGCCATATTAGAATAATTACGTAATTGTATGACGGAATTCTAATACAATAACCGAATTAAAGCTTGGATCGCCGAGATATATTGTCTATAACCAATTAATAAACATTAGGTATTATTGAATAATGAAGCAGGGATAGTTTTGAGGTTTGGATTTTAGTCTGTCAGCGGTGGGCCTGGGTTCGAATCCAGCACCCGCATTGGACTGTACAAAGTTATGTGTAATAGAGGGGTATAAAGGGGTCTATGATGTTCCAATGTTAAATTTCAAATTTCGAACTACGCTAAATCCTAAACATTTTTAAATTTTGAAGTTTAACCAGCATTCACATTGGCAGCCTTAGGTTTTACTATATTTTGTATTAAAGAAGTAGGTATCATTCGATCGATATTATAATCATCAATGTTGAATTAAAACGGCTCGGTGTGAATAGGGCTTTATCGGTCACCGTCACAATAACCCGAAGTATTTCAATGATGAGAATTACATCACATGACAAGAAGTAACGAGGAAGATGATTGATGTTGCGAAAGATCTTCGTAGGCTCGTTGGCAAATATTTTTTGCTTCATTTGCACGGTCAAGTGCCCGCGCAGTGAGTTATTGAAGTGAATTGATGAGAGTTTGATTTATTTTCGTTTGATGTCGAACAAGCGATTTTAAAAATCTATGTAATGGACTATCTCGTCGGTATAGAACCTGACTGCTAGGCCTGAAACGTGGGTTCCATTCTCACTCGAGTAAAATATGGGTGTAATAACAATATATACCTATTAAGTATTATTTCTTTATCAGTCTTTCCGGTTACAGACATTTAGTTGTATAATTTGGTTTCCGACAGTCGTGTTTGCGATTATTATTATTATCAATTGTACTCGTGACATTAGGGCGCATGATTTAATAACAATAACGTTTAATGAAATTTTTATATCGTATATTACATATTTTCCAAAGCTGTATACTTGTAAGCTACTGTATATTGTCCGAAAGAAAAATATACATTTTGCCTATCATTAAAAAAGTTATAAATTTCAATTTTAAATTTCGAATCAGGTTAAATATGCGCTGTATTTTTTATTACGTCACAACTATTATTGAAAACTGTTTTTATGTACATTGTCTGTTCAAGCAATGTTATTTTTTTGTCTGTGCTTAAACAGAAATGGTTTACAAAGAAAAGTTTCGCCGGTCGGACAGTTGAACAGAGTGACATCT
>DWDX01005304.1:0-10649 GCA_018245675.1 Agara michaeli | reverse complement strand
GTGGTTTGGGCTGTGCGTTGATAGATCACTATGTCAGTCAGTCAGTCAGTCACCTTTGAGTTATATATATTTAGATTATAATTGTGTCATAATTTGACAATTGTTATCTTAAGTTCCAGTAGTTTTTGAGTCTATTCGTAACATACTTACACACATACAAATCTTTCCTCGTTATAATATTAGAGTGGATATATATGTACATGTTTTGGTACTAATAATAATTATTATAAAGTTGCTGTGAGAGGTTTGCAATTATTCTGTACAAGGAATTACGGTGTTGGTAGACTACCATCGCAAAGTCAATTACGCCTTTTTCTAATGAAGTCACAGCTCTGTCGGTTGCGGTCTACTACCATACGATGCTCGTCTCGTTATCCACTATTTGTTCAGGCTCTAATCACCTCCTAATGTATGCGAGTTCCGGGTGCGATATTATGTAAATTCGATGCTAAATTATACGAATTAGCACCTAACACAGCACAGCGGCGCGCCGAAGTACTTCGCCGCTAAGTAAACTGCATTCGGGATAGTTTAATTCGAAATCTTATTATATACTAATTAAATAGATAAGCCGACTTGCCTCATATTCCATTGTTAGGACGTACGGAGATTGGGTGCTGATAGGACGACATAACAACTAGTCTCTTGATTGACTGATAAGCCATAGGTCGTAGGTTCAATCTATCCATCGGCTGTCTAATTCCAAATTAGACAATTTAATGCCTATGTTATGGTGATTGGATAGCTTATATACATACATTATAATACTGATATAGATATTTTTCATGATCATACGCGCTCATCACACAAATGTTTGTCCTGGGCGGAAATCGAACCCACGAGCTGTGGTTTAGCAGTCAGGGTCTCTAATCAATCGACCACGAGACCAGTCCCTACACCAGACTAAGAGACAAATAAGAGCTCTGCTTAACACCCGCCCAATATATATCTTCAGTTGAACAAACCAAGCTCATAGCACTGTGTATGCAGCCCTCATTAGCAATCTCTGTTTGTTCAGACGATCATGTCCTAATCAGATGCGTTCCTAACGAAACGAAACTATGACGCAGTAACGGAATTTAATCGAACCCAATTTCGTCACTGCGTCACATCTACAACATACATACATACCGTCACGCCAGGTCCCTAACAGGGTAGGCAGAAAGCACCGAGTGCCAAATATCTCTGTCCTTGCAAACCTGACGCGCTTCGTCTACATTCATATTCTACGCCGCGTAAAAAAACCTTTTTAATTATATCCAAAGTACTGGATAAGAGTTTTCATGCTCCGTTATGAACTCATGACGTGTGGTATCTATGTATATCCAGTGGCATACACACATAGACAAATAATATCCTTTTTGGGATTCAGGTAATAATAATAACCGGGGACAATTCCACATACGGCTCTCTGATACCAAATTAAGCAATTGAATGCCTGTGTTACGGTAACCGGACAGCTGATAAACATACATATATACATATAAACATACAGTCCTCCGCTTTTGCAGTCCGGGTCTCTAACCACTCGACCACGAGGCCAGCGAAATTGTTGAGTTTCAATTAATTATTTCTTAGTGCGCTCGTGCGAGTTTCCGAATTGTTTCACAATGAATCACAGCGAGCACCCAACTCAGTTGTTTCAGTACCGACGTCAAGACTCGTCCACAGGTGAAGTTGCGTACAGTACTCTCGAAATAACACAGCAATTAACTTTATTAATCGATGTTTACTTAGCATCGGCGATTTGTAAATCAAGGTATATCCGCTTGGGCGCTGTCCAAAACTGGCTTAATAAGATTCTTTGGAGTAATGGAGGCGATATGTCAATTTGACTGCCCTGTCGCTCCAGTGGTAATTGACTTTGAGCCGGGTGCCGGGTTCGTTCCTGCCCAGTGTACTTAGCATGTAAACCCCGGGTGCTGATATATGTGCAATGCTGGGTACCAGAGACACGGTTTTGTATTTATTTTAAATATCTTACATGTGTGTAAATTGTCATATAATAATTTAGTAATAATAATTAATTTGTACCTATACTTCTATTTCTTCATTTTGTACGCCGTAAAAGGCAAAATATGGCATGAACTAATAATCCTGTAACATCTTTATATGTACTCATAGTTGTGCAAATAAACGTGTTTGTCTTTGTCTTTGTATTTGACTATGCGTTGTTATAAAATTGTTGGTATAAAAGTTAGCTTAGAAATGTGTAGGTATTCGATGGGGGAATTAAGTTTCACTTTGCAAAGTGCCCTTCGGAGCAAGGAAACACTCACACAATCAATTACCAATTTACTCTTTACCTTCGGACAACTGGACGTATGCGAGAGGTATCTAGATTATCCCTAAAAAAAACCACAAAGTTTATATCTCTATAATATTGGTATAGTTAAAGTTAGTTATGGGTGAAAACAAGCACGACCCTTTCGCCTTTAAAACTTGCGGATTTAAATAGAAACAAAACGAAAGGCGATTGAACTCGAACCAAAACAATCAGAAAAGAATAAACGGTGTAGAATGGTGAGGATCTGGAGAATAAATATAATGACAAAGGGTCGTGTGCCGCTGGCGCCGCGCCATCGCCCCAGGAGGCGTTTTTTGTTTTCGTTCAAAAGAAACTTTGTATGTAAACTTAATATTTCACGAACCGAAATAGTACTTGCATTAACAATCTTAAAACACTTGCGCGATGTCGCCTACATATTATCCCCAAAAGCGTGCCGGCTGTTCGAGAAAACTTCGAATTAAATCAGACGAATGGGAGTATGCAACGCAAAACAGATCAATGTCGACTATGTTTATTTTGTACAAGCTTTTACCCGCGACTCCGTTCGCATGGCACCATAGTATCATTGTATCTCTACTATACCTTTTTCATACAATACGACCCCCATTCAGATAGAGATTGAATTTTGAAAAAAAAAATGTCCTAACTAGGGATTTTTTTCAAAACCAAGACAAAAATTGGAGGTTTCTTCACATCATTGCATCTAGAATTACTTGCCGTTGTTATTGGTTATGTGATATGCTAGCACAAGGCAGGCCACGACGGGGAAGACGCAGATACATATGAAATAGCAAATGCAGCAAAATATAATACTATTCAATTAACTGTCGACAACTGATCTAGATTTGACTAAACTTTCAAATTTACTGATCTGGTTTCGGATCGCTGGTGAAGTTGTATCAAGACATTATCATTAGCCAGGTCCCAAACGGGGTAGGCAGAAAGCACCGATTTCCAAATATCTCCATCCTTACAAACCTGACGTGCTTCGTCTACATTCATCACTCTTTTCCCTACGCACTTCTTTAAGCTTCTTATATTAAGGGTGACGAGATTGATCTAACGTTTTATCAGAAGCAGCGTTATACAATCGAATTAAAGAGTTCACCAATTGCCAATCATTAATATTAAGTAGGCAGTAGTAACCTATTGTAAGGAGTTGGTAGTCAATAAAAAATAAGATTTGATATTCATCGATTGCAAAGATTTAGTTGTTATGAATGAAGAACCAATTCTTTATACATTTAACCTAGCAAACAGGCAGACGGGTCACCTGATGGTAAGCGAGGAGTTGCCAATGGGTTGCCAGTTCCGAAGGAGAATGCACAAACATATTGCAATTCGCCAAAATACAAACTTGGAAACGCGTCGCCGCGCGCGAGCAGCGAGGAATGTTAATATGATTTATGCAATCGTCAGGAGATGACGCCGTGACTCATGGAAGAAGCTCGCGGAAAATTCGCAATTTTTCGCACCCTGAATCTCTGCCAAATGTAATAGCACATTTATTATACTGGATGCTGTATAGGTGGCCTAAGGTTAGCCGCCTCCAGTCGTCTGCAAGTTCATCTTGGCACGGTTTGTTACTAACATTGTGCAGTTTCTGGATCCAAATGTACTCCATGATTAATTAGAGCAACGAACGACTTATTGGGTTTAATGATATATACATTCATGATACATTCATGATATCTTGATATCCAACGAGGTACTTTCAAGTCTATGAACTTTTTTTATTATCGAAGCTCGAGATTTAGGCGAAATCCTTTCCTAAAAGCATCGCGTCCTTCTTTGGGATTACATATGAATTCCATTCAATGAATAGTTCCAGCATGCTAAGCTCTTCATTGATATATCGGTCAGGGAAAAGGTACAGAATATTGATGGACAGTTCCCAGTTCAATGACAAGTCTCCTATTAATCAGGTGTTCCACTACAGATATTATCATGACTGAGTTTTTTCTTCCATTGTTCCAATTCCCAATGGATTTTGATATTCTACATTGTCGGGTGTAGCTGATTCAAAGTGAAGATTTATAACAAGATCAGACAACTAAGATGCATCAGATGCAACGAAATCAGATCTGAAGCACCAAGTAGGAACTCGTTTGATGAATCTACTGAAATGTGAGTCAAATTATCTATTTGTGAGATAAGTTTATTAGGATTAGAATATGAAGACTTGTAGCTTGTAGCTTTCGTGTAAATATGAAATGGCAATCTCGCGTTTGAGTCGAGCAGACGGATCTTAAGATATGATTATACGTTTAGTGATGAAAAATATTTGAAATAAATATTTATAGAAATTTACCCTCTATAACCTTCCATCCATCCCTCTTTAGCCGTCCACTCCGTTTCATATATCTATCTTTCCTTCCCTTTCCTTCCCTCCACCTCTCTCTCTCTTTCTATAGGAACACACTGGAGTCTCCTCGCGCTACTCGTTATTTCATTCAGTAGTATTTAGGCAATAACTGCAATTGCAGTCTCTGGCCGCATAGTACTTCATTTTTATTATTTTACGCGTCAAGAAATATACAGAAAATATCATAATATAGTTTGACTACACGGGGTCTCTAGACCTGCGAAGAGGCAGATTTTGATCCTATTTTTACCGCTGCACTCATCTCTGTCGTAAATTAACAGTAATCCCAGAGTCATAAAACTATGGCGGGTATAAACGACATTCCTATTTTTGTTCACTTTCAAAATTCAGTATCGTGGTCTCCACGAGACCTACTTCAGGTTAGTATTAGAAAGTGAAGCGTTAGTAATCTCAATTTACTAACATAGTTTATAACCAGTGTTAAACCTTGTAGTCGACACGATGTTGTTTTAGTTCTAACGAAGGATGATCTAGCACGAGTTAAACGTACGCGGTTAACGCAGTCTTAATTTAACAGCGACCACGTGAATCAGCGCGATATAGAAATTCAGACACATAACACGTCTAGGCATGTTCTGCCGCCCACCATCAGGATTATTTACAACTCTCTCCAGCTTGGCACACCCCTAGCGTCACCCGAAATATACACACACACACACATACATATAAAAACACACATATACACATTAGCGATTTTTGTTAGATTATTTTCGTGTTTATGTACCTACCGGTTACGCCAAATTACTGCTTGCGACAACTCCGCGATGTGATTCGTGTGATTTTTTAATGAAAAATGATGGGTAAAAATGCACTTGATATAAATATTCCTGTCCGTTGGCAAACTGGATAATTAGATGTACCTAATAATTGATAATAATAGAAAAGTAATTGCAAACCTTAACGCCCGGTCAAAGACCCATTTATGATACGAATGTAGTTTTTTTTCCTTTTAAAACGTAACATTACTTCGACAGCCTGACACCGACATAATTTAGAGCGCCATCTATTTATTATCTGTGTAATTAATTGTTTGCCTTTTCTCAATAACTGTTATGTTTTCATAACTTCAGTTTTTTTTTCTTCATAACTTAAGTTTTTTTTTTATATTATGACGTTATTAAATTCATGTAGGTATATATCTTATCTAAGATATAAAAAGACATCCCGATGGACTGATTCACCACAGTAGAGCCCAAAGTATAAAGCTGGAAACATGAAAGTTGGACAATCAATTCCTTTTATTATATACACCCACTTGTAAAGGATTCATTTAATATTATATACGGACTGCAAGGTTGTTAAAATATGTGCCGATTTTGAAGCAAGCACTGTAAAAATTTACAATCATTCCGTGAATGAGATTTTTTAACGTTTCGCGCAGGCATAGCCGCTAGTACCGATTCGATTGTTCATTTGCATTGAATAGGTTTCGTAACTGCTGGACCGACTTGAAAAATTCTTTCACCATTAGAATCCTACATATCCCTGATGAACATAGGGCACAGAATTTTTTTTTAAGTTGGGGCTCCGTGTGAAAACTTCAATAATATAACCCAACAATAGAGCAAATTGATGTACTAACGTGCGAAGCGGTTGCGGGCCGCTGGTGATAAATAAAACTATTTGAAATTAATTTAAGAGCACAGAGTACATAAATTCAGCAACCGATCCGCTCTAGATTACAACCGGCGAATAAATAAATATTGTCCCACATCCAGCGGTCCGCTGCACGCCATTAACACCACACTTCCTTCGCTCATAAACTAACAATATTATTTTAAAAACCGACGCGAGCGTCATCAGCGCGATTCTCTACTTCTGACAGATTTCCGTGTATACATGGAATTACAAGGTTTTAACAATGAATTGATTTAACAGGTTCACGTAGGAAGGTCAAGGAAGCTGTAAGTCGTTATAGTCTAGAGATTTCAGTCCTCGATTTTGAGGTCTAAAATTGTAATGAAACTTTGTTTCTAAAGTTTTTTTTTTATGCAATCTGATCTACACATTTTAGATTAAATACTACATAAGTATGCTTTCTGCCTACCCCGTTAGGGACCTGGCGTGATGTTATATATGTAAGTAAATATATAACAGTACAGATGAATGTCAATTAGTTATTTTCTTTCAGTATCAAGCAATGTCTTAAATGCAATTTCCCGTCCGCCACTCGGCTAGTAAATTCACGGTCTGACGCAAAAGCGCGCAAAACGAAATGCCAAAAGGTTATTATTAATAAATAATTTATGCACTTCATCATACTGATTGAGCCACCTGGTTCCCTTTAATAACAGTTATCGCTAATATTCATAATTCATACTTACGACATTGTAACATAAGATATATGTTGTTAGTTTTATAAACAAATTTTTCAATCTATCTCAGTACTACTTGCGTCAATGGCAATCCTAATATACTTATATTATATATAACTAAAGCATTATACCCGCTTCCTGCTGGCGCCTCTGTATTTTTATTTATTTGTCAATGATTTAATGCGCAAATACATATAATGGAATGTTCCATGTCTATTTTTGATTTTCGAACGAATTGCAAACTTGTGTTTGTCTTTTCTTTTTTCAACTAAATCCAGCGAACACACTCTATCGCACCTTTCATGTAACCTAAAACTGTAATACTCACCCTAAGACGAAACGTATTCTATACTTATTCATTAAGGTGTAAATTTTTTTTTATTGTAGTAGAACCGAATAAACTATAGAAACTATACAAGTAGGTATAACAATTTTATATAAACGAAGTTTTCAATAACGAACTACATTAAAATCATATACGTGTTTACTTACTATGTATTTTCGAATCACCTTGATTTTTATATTTTTCATTATACAAATTAATAATGCATAAAACTTCAGCATGTATATTTAGTACCTAAATATACATCTCACATAATAGGCATAATATAAAGTACAAGTAAATAATAATGATAAGTCTATTCACTTACAGTAATTCCTGAATAATATTTTACGTACAGTGTCATCTAGCGGCACATATGTAAAAGCATCAGTAGTTTACACTACATTTCAAACATGGTATCTAACTACGTCAAGAGATGGCGCTGTTATGTAAAATGTAACACAGATGGTAGAACAGTGTATTATACATACTTAATTATATTTGCACATGAATTGATGAAGTTATTTTAATCACACATAAATATTTTAACACAAATATAGTAGGTAATATTAAACAATTGTAAGGAGCGACATTTAGTACCAACGAAATGTCCTGTAATCCTTGATACTATTTTACAATGGGGTTTGGGGAACAAAACCAACATACCCATGATGAATCTTGTTAAATTGCTCAGACGAGTCCGTGATTCATATAGATCTGTAAAATCCACTTATATCACTATCATTTCACCAATATGTATAATAATATTCAACTCACACGGTGACAGATGTACAATCATTTCTGGTCACTGTTTTTATGCCTATCAGTGATATATTATTGGTTGGTATAAAAATTTCTCCTAATAAAATTTCTTGCTCTTGAAACTCTCAGAAACTTCCCCTATTAAAGTTTCTTGCTCTTGTGGTAATGTTATATATGTATTTGCTTTGGTAGTTCATAAATTAAAAAAATCTTACCTTCAAGGAACTGTCGTGTGGGTAGTCTAAGGGAGACTTTGAGGGAGGAAGCGTACGCAGAGTCAATGTACCAGCAGGGGTCGCGCTGGTCACCCAGCCTCCTGCCACTGCCTCTGTAACATTAATAATGTTTAGGTTAAACATTTTCAATATTAGTTCAAAGTAGCAAAAGGAAAGGCAGAAAGATTTTAAAATATTTAAAAAATTACATTAAATCTTAAACATTGTACAAAGGCGCTCATATCGTTAGCCGCACTATTAAATTTAAATCGAATTTTAGGGCGTTAAAATTAAGATTTGTAAAAGGCTAAAAAATATGGATTTGTCACTTTCGTATTTAATATCTTTAAACTTTCGGCGTTTACCAGTTCAATATATTTTTACCTATAATCTAAAACAGCGTACAGAACATCGCGTTACAAAAAATTACAGTTTCTTTCAAACGTGTTTCCAATTTAACAAATGCATTGCTCGCATGATCTTTACGATATTTCAAATGAAATATGGCCAATAGAACCGTGGGAGGTATGGAGCTGGTAAACTCTTCAATCATTACAAATTGCAGCATTTTATACGGCGTGTTCTCGCTTCGATATGACACACCACTGGCTTGTGGCTCATTACATAGGAATTTATTGTTATTGTTAGAAGTAAAAATACTTCTTAGCGATGCAAACTTTTTTAAAATGATTCATGACTTACGTTTCTTATCGTCTTCACTGATGCATGGATACTATGAATTCGCAATTTAATGGATTAGACTAACGAATCAAAAAGAAGTTGTTTAGATATTTTGTTTTAAATAGTAGAGTTAATAAGGGTATTAATGTTACTGATTGAGGATTTTAATATTGTTATAAACTTAGCTAAGGTATATCAAATAAAGATATATTTGTCGTGTGTTGTTTATGTGTGAAAGTGAAAGAAATTTTTGTGTGAAATATATGAAAGTGAGAAAATAAAAATAACTGTATTTATATACAAATTTTCGTTTAAAAGTTCTTTCTAGTTATTGTATAATATGGTTTTATCGACAGCAATCGATTTTTAGATTTTATGCCAAGTTCACGCTCAAGCTAATGGCAACACTGGACTTCCCCTTTCCAGTTGGCAAGGAAAGAATTTGTTGTTAACTTTCATAGTGGTATATTGATACAATTTTCATACGTATTGAAGATAACTATTACAATCACTTTTGGCTGCTGTGACTTAAAAATAAAAAGCACTTACGTCGCGGTTATAATATATCCTTAAAAGCAAACAATCCTATATATCTATCATCAATACGTATGTTCGTTGCCAATTTCCAATTCGTAATCTGCTACATTAGCGTCTATATATAAATAGGGGAAAGATAAAACAGTTCTGTGAGTACTTTTTTCACCTTTGTTTTCATACCGATTTATTTTTATTGATAGCTCTATATAATAAAAAAAGTTTGAAAACGCAACTTTTATATAAACAACAACAATATTCAATAACGATTTTGGTCGAATTTCCAGTGGGTGATAGTCAGAAATCAATTAGTATATTTTCTATAACCATTTAAAGAGTGTCATTAATATTGTGATAAAAAAAGGTCAACATGTGAAAACAATGTTTTACAAAATCCCTTTCATACACAAATAATGAACAAAAACAATGAAGACGCGGAGAGAGGTTATGCCAATTCAAAACACGCAAAAAGTTTACCTTCCGCAAGATATATAAGCAAGCGTGCAAACTCAAAATATCCTCTAATATTTACCCGGGATCCATATTGAAAATCATCTACAGTAGCACGGTAAGATCATGAAATAAAAATCGCCAAACGACGACATTCAAAATAAAAACTACATGTTTCCTCCATACATATGTCAAACTGGCCTATTTTCGTCCCGCCAAGTTCACGTTGTTGCCGCAACATAAATAACTGAAAAGCGACGACCACGGCGCTGGCGCAGCGGCCATTTCAAGTTTCAGTTTCAGTAGTGGTTCGTATCGAAGTGTGCTGCTTTGTGCATCGCTCAGAGATGGCGCTATTTACCAATATTTGTTTTAGACGTTAAACTATCTTAAACTAGATGGCGTTGATATGCATATTAAACAAGATGAAACTTTCACGTTAGTCTAGTCCTTGTTAACATATTTCACACTAATTAAAATACATAATGTACAAGTCTAAGGTACGTGATTATCTCACCATTTTTTCTTCACGGATATAGGAAGTAGAATTCACCTTAAAAATGCACTTAATCATATTAAGCTAATTCAAATTGTTTTATTAATTATACGTTCTTTAATAATCCATACTAATATTATAAAAGCGAAAGTAACTCTGTCTGTCTGTCTGTCTGTCTGTCTGTCTGTCTGTCTGTCT
>DWDX01005303.1:0-10650 GCA_018245675.1 Agara michaeli | reverse complement strand
AATCTTTCCATGTTTTCTCACCTTTTAAACCTTCCCTGGATTTCCACGATTATTTTAAAACCAAGATAAGCCCAATCCATCAAGCCATTCTCGAGTTTTAGCGAGACTAACGAACAGCAATTGATTTTTATATACATAGATATTATAAAGAGGAAAGATTTGTGTGTGTATGTAACGAATAGGCTCAAAAGCTACATTTTCATTTTCTAAGCAAGACTGTTTCAATACCTATAAATTACCTATATAACATAGTTTAGATTTTATCTAGACTATAAGCCGAGGCGTAAGCCCACACTGCCGACCATTATGCAAAACTAGGCTTTATTGAAAACGAAATTCGCATTTAATATAATACGAACGGTGTGCGGGTTTGTTTAAATATAGACTGTGTGTTACGACATAACGTGAAATGTCCAGCTAGAAAGAGTAAACATTAATATATTATGCTGGTTTTATTTATTTATTGGAACAGACTCATAAGTAGCAGTCTTTACAAACAATAAAATTAATGAAGGTTAGTTGGTTTTAGATCGTTAACAGTATGCATCCAGGCCATTTGTGGGAAAATGTTGTGTAAATGTTTAAAAATTATCATTTGTAACATGACATGAAAAATCCAGCTCATTTTGCTATCCTCGTCATCTCAGTCTCCCGATCTCCACTGCGGAGCATAGCCTCCAACATGCATCACCGCAACTCATGGTACCGTCAACCCTCCTATAACGCGGGTACTTTCAGAACGCGGTTTCCATATAACGCGGAGGTGAAATTACGACAGCCCTCCTATAACGCGGTACTTTCAGAACAAACTCTTCAATTCGATAAAAATAATTTATAATTTATCTTGTCTTTTGTATTTATTGGTCTCCATACAACGCGGTACGAATGATGTGATTTGTACTAATTCTGAGTTTCTTATAGCGCGGTTACCATACAACGCGCTACGAATTACATAGCCTGGTTTGTACCTACTCGTAAGTATGTACATAAGTCCGAGTTTCTTATAACACGGTACACACTCGCCGCGTTATAGGAGGGTTGACAGTACTTTGCAATTATTGTTAATGGAAATTAGTTTGTTATCACCATAAGATAATTTCTTGGATAATTTGTATAAATAGAAATATATTTGTACTGTGCTGCCAAATTCTCAGACAATTTGTATTATATCCGATTTTTCGAGATCCCGCAACGTAATAACATTCAATATTCTGTTGCAAATTAATTTGGATAGCTTACATTTGTATGAAATGTATTCCGCGTGATTGCTCGAAGGAATGATCTCGTTTATCTTTGCATCACCAGCGAAATGGAAAATAGATGTAGATAGTACAAAATTTAATATGTTTGTTTCTGTAAAATTTCCAGTGTACTAAAACTGTTAAATAAATAAATAAATAAATAAATATATACAAATAAATGTAATTGGAGTGTCCGTTTGTAATATTAAAATAACCGCTTTTTACTAAATGCATATGTATGTATACACGGTACGTATACCAAAATAACATTTTTTACAATTTATGTCTGTTTGTTCCGGCTAATCTCCGCAACGGCTGGACCGATTTTGACGGGACTTTCACTGGCAGATAGCTGATGTAATAATGAGTAACTTAGGCTACTTTTATTTCAATATAATTGCAAACGCGGACGAAGTCGCGAGCACAACTAGTAGATATGATAGAAATTAGTATACACCTAAGTATGGAATAGGCTTTCGTAAATAAATTATTTTCAATTAATTATTTTAAATTAAAAGTAACAAATGGCAATTATATAAATGGTAATAATAGCAATCCCTACCCCTACATTGAATGCCTCTGGCGCACTTACTAACAAACCCAAATAGAAAAGTACTGAAGCCCTAGCACGAACCTCTAGCGACCAAGTATTCGTACGGTAAATGATGAAAAATTGTATGAAAAACGTACAGCGCCCCTGTCGTGCGTGAAAGGAACTAATTTTGCAAGCAGGAACCATACTGCCGATTTTCTAGCGGCTAAGTTAATATAAACGTAAATGTAAATTCCGCGTTTTGCATGAAAAGTGACGTTACTTTCGATTGTTGTATGGTGAATTCGATAGTACTTCGTGCTGCCGACTAATGTAAAGCTATCGTACTCGTATTCTCGATACCTTTACATTCGCAACGCTGGTAAAGTTAGTGCTCGCGCTACTCGAGAAATAATTAATTCACTTTTCTATCTGGCTAAGAATCGATTTCTAAACCCTGTATGATGTAGTTTATAGATGCTGTCAAATTTGAATTTCGAACACACCAATATTTCCATCAAATTTTAATGATATCTTTAAGATTTTTTATTAAAACAACGAAATGATTGTGCCCTTAATAAATGATATGATATATTATAACTATATGATCCCTGTAATCGCACACAAACTATTATATAATTATATCCTGGGAAATATGTGTAGACCAGAAGAAAGTTAATTATGTCCTTAAGACTTAATATGCATAAAAAATAATGTATTCGTTTTTTCTATATTAATAGTCTTCTTTCACAGACTGCCGCTTCTCTGTACGGAAACGCAAACCGAAAGATATGAGCGATTTGAACTCTTCAAGATTGTAAATCTATACTAATATTATAAAGAGGAAAGATTTGTGCATGCGTGCGTGTGCGTATGTATGTGTGTGTGTATGGATATAACGAATAGGCTCAAAAACTACTGGACCGAGTTCAAAAATTCTTTCACCATTTGAATGCTACGTTATCACTAATCAACATAGGCCATATTAATATCTTATAAATAGCACGTTTTGGTTTTTGACTTTTGCAAGAGAACCAAACGATAGGAATCTGATATCCGTGTATACCGCTGCGGTAGGTTGCATTATTGGTGGAATTTACAAAGAATTTCATCACAAAAACAATATTCTTTCTCGACTAGAGTGAAAAGCTGCTCTGATGTATATTTTTACATAGGATCAAGACTCTTTCACTGCAATCAAATAGGTTTGCTGGATTATTCTTAAATTTGTACGCCGTAAAAGGCAAAATACGGCTTGAACTAATAATCCTGTAAAATCTTTATATGTACCCATACTTGTAAAAACAAATTTCTTAGTCTTTGTCTTAGTTATATAAATGATTACGGTATATAATATTATACAACGTTTGTTCGGGGTGGTCTTTCAATTCTCATATACATAGAATATCTAAGCATGTTCGACGTTACTCAATACGCTATCCGCGTTCTATCTGACAAGCGTCTTACACTAGCTGTTTATTACCTTGTCGTTATGTTATAACCCGACTTAGCTATCGACTTTCCCTGCGCGGTTATTGAAACAACTTTTTGCCATCAGTCCACTTTTTATCAACAAAATGTGATGAGCTGAAGATTACAACTTATCTTAGTTGAGTCGCTTTTTGTCGGTTGGTAACGAATTGCACTATCCAGAGAACGCTGTGTGGTTGGTACGAGCAAGTGATAAAATAATGCTTACAAAATATTTAAAAATGGAATTAGTGATTATATAAATAACTAGCTGGGCCCGCGATTTGCTGCGCGTTTGAATTTAAATTGAAATAAAAGTAGCCTTCTTTACTCCTTATTACATCTGCCAGTGGAAGTCTCGTCAAAATCGGTCCAGCCGTTCCGGAGATTAGCCGGAACAAACAGACAGACAGAAATTGTAAAAAAAAGATATTTTGGTGTATGTACCGTGTATACATAAATATGCATTTAGTAAAAAGCGGTTATTTTAATATTACAAACATTATTTATTTATATAGATATAGATATATATTATTATATTATGACAAATGTATATAATTATGAGAATAAATGTCCAATGGCAGTTATCCATGTTATTAAATAAATTTGTCAAATTAATAATGCCCTCTTGCATACATTACAATAGTTATAAAGTCCATACAATTTTACAACGACAAAGCGCAATGCGTTCGCAATACCTTATCACACCTCGTAAATGTAATATACGGGCTGTAAAAATGTTTTCGCTTGAAACGTCCACACCGTGTATCCTATGTGTTATATGTTGGTGTTAATAAAGTCAAAACGAAACTAAGCACACAATAAATAATACATTAATTGCTTTAATAAGCTGCGCCATGTTTCAATTTGCATTTGAATGATAAATAATTCATAAAAAGTCGATTCAACACTTGGCGAGCCACGGATCTATGGGTGGAGTGCTGTTAAAATTCGTTGGGAAATTCATTAAAATGCAATCAATTCCATTAACATTAGACCATTTGTTAATACATCGGGTTCATTTAATTAATGCATATTCATGGATAGCTATTAATATTTATACAGGCTGATTTTTTAACGACCATACGCAACAAGAGATAAGTCAACACGTGATTATTGAATTCTCTAGACACAACGGTTATGATGTCACAGAGAATTCCAGGTTCGATTCCCGGTTGGCCATATATTTTAATTTTCAATTACATTTAATCAACACTTCATTGGCTCAATCAATCATTTCAATCAAATCCTTGCAATACTTATACTATTGAATCGTTATGTGTATACATTTAAAGGAAACTCGCACAAGAGAATAACATTACAATGTAATCCTTCACACTGCCTAGTTCTGGACTAGAATTGAACCTGGTACCCTCTGTGTATCAATGGATTGGACTAACCACGACGTCATTACCTCTTCACTGTTACATTTTACAACACATATTTAAAACACATAAAATTTTACGATTCCCGATAAATTGTGTTTGGACATTAAATTTTAGAGTGTTTGATCGTAAGTTGGATCCTTAAAAGGCGTTAAAACCTTATTGCTAGTGATTTAAGTCTTTATTTTATTTTGCTTATTTTATTACTTTATTCTCGTTACGGTTATTGTGTGGTGAAGTATTTTTTACAACGCGAACCGGGCGAAGTGTTCTCGCTTAAGTAAAAGAAAAATGCTATGCTAATTCTGATACGGTTTTTCTAGAAGAATAGAACCACGTGTAAGCATCTTATAGTATCTTACCCTTTGATACCAATATGAATATGTTGGTATTATTTTCCAGTGAAACCTCTTGTTTATTTTATTTTTCTTTTCTTTTACTTTTTGACTTGAATGCTGCAGAGATAGATATTTTAGGTTTAATGTTCTGTTTTTTTTTAAAGTCTTATTGCAAGAAAACTTTGTTTATATGAGAATGAAATTCTTTAAACCTAATCCATAATAGCAGTGTTTAAACGATAACTATCTCAGATTCAAAGCTCCGACAGTTTTTCTAGCTATACTGTTGCAGCAGATATTCGAACTTCAAGCACATACAACAATATTGTGGGGAGAAAAGTTCTAACCAGTTGTGAGACATGTTACCGAGATTGCGTTAAGGATTCGCCTCACTTTCTACTTTACGTCTGTAACATGCAATTTCACCCCATTTCGTTATTATTTTTCGATCACTCGCAAACCGTTAAGCGCGAAACAGCATTGGCGTTGTGAGCGATAAAAAATTAATTGATTCAGTATTAAAAGCGATACACTAAGTAAGCGACTTTTAAGAGTACTGCTAATTTACGAATATAGATCTCTCTTGAGACCATAAACAGCAGATGTGGTGAAACCCCTCGACGTTGACAGGACTGAACTACAAACACAAGTACAGTTCATTTCGTTTCGTTCATTCTCGTTCATTTCATTTCATTCAATTAAATAGACTCTTGGTTTATTGGTAGACCCACCCAAGATCCCCACCCAGGGCAAACATTTGTGTGGTGAGCACATTTGTTTGAACAATTCGAGAAACCTCTATCTGATTTCAAGTAAGGTAATGAAATGCCTGCGTTATGGTATCCGAACATCTCACAGCATACATACATATATGCATACTGTATATAAATATTTTTTTTGCAAAATTATAATATGAATAATAAAAAAAAAAAAAAAATTTTATTACATGGTGTCTAGTGTCATTAGCATCATTGTTACTTAAAAGAGTGCTGGGATTTTTTTTTTCACCGGCTTTTTTCTCCCGGTCTACCATAGGCTGAGGGGCGCACAAAGCCGAAGTAGTTAAGATGACTAAATCATGACCTTCATTAAGTGTATGTATGTATCTTATGATGAATAAAACAATTTGAATTTGAATTTGAATATTGAGTAATAGGCCTGCGTTTGACCGCTAGCTCACCTGATGGTAAGCGAACTGCAGTCTAGGATGAAGCACGCTTGCCTAGAAAGTGCCTATTCACTCTTGTAAAATAAACAGATAATCCTGTTTAGACTGAACTTTTTTTCTCTCTTTAAATGATCAATGCACGTTTACCGTATAAAATGCACCAGTAGGAATGGTAAGTGCATAAAAACTTTACGTCCCCCAATCAAACTGTGAAAGACTTATTTCAATTTCAAATCACTAATTAATTAAAGGTTCGGTGTTGTATACTAAACGGTGATTATTTGAGCAGACATTTAATTAAAACCTTCACAACGTCGCCGATTCATGTTCCGTCCTTGGGTTAATGGGGAATCGAGCATCCGATAATCTCTCTAAGGCTGAACGCACAGTGGATTGATCTTAAATGTTCTATAGGGTTGTGGAACTGCCTACAAACCGTCAACACCTATAGAGAACTCTTAGTCGCGAACTAATCAATGTTGTTTAAAAGGGCATGAAAAAAAAATTGGTTAAAATAATTTCAGGAAATATTTTTCAAATTTAACGAAATTAATACATGTAGAAGAAGCACCACAAGTTTTACGTATAGAGATATTAGGCATTCAGTACTCTCTGCCGACCCCATGAGTGACGCGTTGAGATTGGTATATATATTTTTTAATTTTTCATGTTACTTGAAAATGAAAGATACCTATTTGGAGAAATTCAATGCAATTTCGAAATGAAAATTCAAAATCAAAATGTATCCTATGTACGTCTCCCTTTACGTATATGGTGAGTCTTATGTATGGATCATTCGCTAAACTTATACAACAATTGTAAGCTAAATAAACTGTACTCGAGAATTTATCTTCAACTCAAAAGTGCCGACGACGCATCAATGGAATACAATTTAAACCCAATGAAATCCATCGAAGAAACCAAGTCCTGACCGTTTGTATGAATATTTCAACGAAATGAGCCTATTTGTAAGACATACGCGATTTTTTCATGCGAAACAACTGAAATCCTGAGACGTTAACTCGATTTATCTGTTGTCAATGGTCTTCGGAAAGCGTTAACGCATTAAATTTGTATGTGAAGTAAACCTTAAAGTTTAAAGGTATGATTTATGAACAGATCCTATGTCAAAACGCGCGGTTTCTGCCGTACGCGATGAAAGATATCGTTGTCCTTCTCTGACACGGTAACTTATTCGTAATCATTACAGCTTTTTAATTATTTGTTTCTGTTCATTCATCGTCAATCTACACTAATATTATAAAGGGAAAGATTTGTTGGTTTGTTTTCAAAAACTACTAAACCGATTTTCAAAATTGTTTCACCGATAGATAGCTACATTATCAGCGGGTAACTTAGGCAAAATTTTATTTCCAAACAAATTAGGGATCCTTACGGAAATTACAATAATGTAAGCCAACGAAAATTTGCCTATGAAAGTCAGTTTTCGGCGTGCGCTGCGAAAACTAGGCGGTTGGTTGGTTGGGAACTGAGGTTATAGCGCAACATGTAGGCTGTTTTTACCCCGAAACCCCCACGGGAACAAAATCTCCGCGGGTAACAACACCGCGAAGCACAGCTCGTATATTATCAAAAAACTTGAACTTCTTATTAGGTATTTAAGTATACCTGGCCATTTTATCTTTAAAATTAAGACTAATTACAGTATGCTAGATTAGCAGCTGTGAAGTGTAAATTTATCCATACGATCGGTATTTTCATAATATTTAAGCAGGTACCAGTGATCAATCAAGTAGGTCGATTAGCGCCGACTTTACGCTGTTCCTGGCTTATCGCTGTCATCTTAGCGATACCAGTATTGAGCGATAGGTATCGCATGAATAAGTCATAAGGCTGCGGTGGCCGTCGTTAGATAATTATTCACGGAGGTCCACAGACAACGTTGTAGGCTGCGGATCTGAGTGCTGAATTGCTTCAGAATTGTGTTACGATTAATATCGTTTACTATCAGACCCGAACACGCGTTGTCGTGGTCCAATTATGATAACTTAGGTATGTAATCTATGTATATAAAAGCGAAAGGTCACTCACTCATCACGAAATCTCAGAAGGTACAAGTGATAGGAGTTTCAAATTTTGCATGCGGGTTCTTTTAAGGACGTAAGTACTCGCTAAGACGGGATTTTATGAAATTCAACCCCTAAGGGGGTGAAATGGGAGGGTGAAATTTGTATGAAACTTTGTCAATTTTAAACCGAACGGGCTGAGACTTTGCATGCATAAAGCTACTATGACATAGGTATCCCCTAAGAAAGGATTTTGATAAATTACACCCGTAAGGGGATAAAATAGGGGATGAAAATTTGTATAAATCTTCTTAGATTTTAATTAAATTCAAACGCGGACGAAGTCGCGGGCACACCTAGTCGGAATATAATATACTCTTGAACTCTGATCGCTTTAGCGCGATAAATATCTTGTTCAATGTACCTCTAAGTCATTATTGTGTTGCAATTTTTACTACGGAACATTGTAAATTATACAGATAATAAATTGTCATTCTTTATGTAATCAGTAGCCGTCTATCCCGTCTGGGGAGTATTAGATAAATATACGTCCCGGACTTTAACGGCGATCATTAATAGGAGCGGGCTTAAAGGCCCCGGCGGCGCGTCGCGGTCCTCCTTTTACGATCGCAGGCCGCGGCTCAGGGATCCCCACATTTGTATCAAGTGGGCAAATAAAGAAGGAAACAAGTTAGATGGAGTGGAGCCGGACCGCGTTCGCGACTAATTAACCCTCCCCAGCGCGGGTGGCATCGGCCCCCTTTCGGCGGTGGGGGGGTTGACCCCGCGTAAAAAATATGCGACTCCCGCGAGACGCTATGCGACGGCTTTAAGAATTCCAAGCGCCGAATGCACGCTTATTGGGAGGGTTTTTTTTTTAAATTGTTCGCTTCGTTCCTGGCTTTCGAATATGTATCTTTGTTCATAAGTTTTGTCTATGGTACCGTTTTGTGAATGTATTAATCGTATAATTATTGCATCGTGTATCCTATTGCAACATATAAAAACTATACATTCAGTTAGGTTTGTATTCGATTCGTTTTTTAAGACAGTTTCAAGAATATGCGTGTGATACGTAAAGTTTCTTTGTGCAAGTGACTAAGGAAATTATTCTCCGTAAAAACCCGTCGATCGATTTACGGCGTATTTACGAGGACGTCAAATGTCGTTAACAAGGCTCGCAGGTGTTCGATGTTGATTATTTTACATCCACTCCTCGCTTCCACCTTTCGCAGGTATTTCTCGTGCGGTATCAACCTATAATTGTGTTTTATTCTACACTTGGACGCGAAACTGAACAAAAAATATCGGTTGACGGTGTTGACGTACTGGAACACGTAAAAGCATGATTGAGAAGCGTCAGGGATTACACTGAAACCGCAAGCATAGAGCAGCTGTTTCATTTAGATACTCTAGACCTGTCTCGGTGCTTTCCGCCTACCCCGTTAGTGTCTTAGCGAGATTTTTCCCTAGACCTCTCGGCGATATCGATGCTTTTCCCTAATTATTAATCAATTACGTATTTTCATCGCTGACAAGTACCGATCAAGGCAGTTTCGTTGTCACAGATGTAGCTTGCCAATTTCACTCGCGCTCGGTCGAAGGAGCGGGCGTGGAGAGCGCGGAGCATCAGTAATGAACGCGCGAGGCGGTGCGCGCGCGTCTCACGGGAGGCCGCGACGTGCCTCACATCGCGTCCGCCTCGATTGTTCTATTACAGGGAAATGTTGATCGGTTAAGCCCTCACAATATTCATCGATAAAAATGGCGCCTAGCGAATGAATTCGATCAAAAACTGTTAGTCTTTCGCCGCAGTAGTAACTTCGGCTTGATCGTCGATCGTCTAAAGGACTATACAATAAAGATATTACAAGTTTTATAATATGTAAACGACCAATTAGTATCAGTGTTGTATAAATAAATAAATTACACCGAACGTTTTAAATTGATTGCCCTCATAACGGAATTGATTTTTACTGGCACATTGAACTTCCGTACAGACAATCACGCGGCATTCGCACACACCGCGAATCGAACCCGAAACCAGCCTCGCATAGTCACCGATAAACAGACTGCAGTCCTGTTGCGTCTTCTTCGTGTAATAGGGGCTACATGACCATACGAACTTTGCCGGCCAAAATATTCTTGACCAAAATAAACGAAGCTAGCTGTCTCAAGCTAGGTCGGATGTGGATATTCGTATAATAATGCACACGTCAGTGTTTGTAGGAAGTTCGTCGATGCGACACGACCGCGAACCGCCCGACCGGAGTACCGACACAATATAATGAATATTTATATCGCGCTTGCCGCTATTGAGCTGCGTCGCGGCCTCTCCCGCGGCCGTATCGCGTGATAGCCGGTGCCGCGCTCCCTGGCGGCGTCGATGGAATCTCTCGCGAACGTGCGTGACCGCATCCTGTCGCCGCCGCCCTCCCCCCCCCCCCCCCCCCCCCCCACGCGCGAGCCGCGGGGGGGGGGAGGGGGGG
>DWDX01005302.1:0-10650 GCA_018245675.1 Agara michaeli | reverse complement strand
TGTGGGACTTAAACGTAACTGGTGAAATGTGATGGTGTACCACACTCCTCTGCCTACTTCTTAAGAGGATTACAGGCGTGATGTTACGATCCGTTTTAATTTGCATTCGAAAGCTGCGATAATCCGACTTTGTTCGTCATATTAATCTCGTTAAAGTTTGAACAACACAACTAGGTTCGCTTTACTCGTAACAGTGGAACATAAAACATAAATGACAGTAATAAAATCTCACAAAGCGAGAGTAACAGAATAATCATATCAAACGAGGAGTCTCATCAGCCACAATGTCATTGCGTCATATGGAATTTGAGAAGCAGTGGCGTAAAACGTTATCTTCGGCTAGGGTTGCCACTCGTTCATCATAAATGGCCATGTTTGTTTGTCTTTTGACTGGTTCTATTCGCGTTTTCTCAAATATTTGTAACATGAACTATGAAGTAGATCAGTCTGAGTAGTAATTATATAAAAAGTACGGTATAACATACCGTCACGCCAGGTCCCTGACGGTGTAGGCAGAAAGCACCGAGTGCCAAATATCTCTGTCCTTACAAACTTGACGTGCTTCGTTTACATGCATCACTCTCTTCATGCATACACGCCGGTTTCGGAGACTCTTGACTCCACCGTCAGCCAGTATCTGAGCTATTTGGTCGAGATAGGACAGCCTAGGTCTCCCTCGGCGCCTACATCCATCAACACTCGCAAAAGTACGGCATAGACTATTCAAAATTTTTGTATAAATTAATAACGCACTAGAAAAAATATTCAGCTTAGTCTTAGTATATATTTTAATGTGTCGCTTGCTTACTAACAATTTATTCTACCTTTCTATCCCTTGTCAATGTGATGAAACTGACAACCCTATCTCCAGTATTACTGTCATTACTAACTCGCCACGTACCACAACGATAATTTGAGAGTTATCTATAAATACCTATGATAAAAAGTGGTTTCGTTTGTCTCGTTGTCTGTATAATTTATTCAGGTGAACGGAATCACGCGACGCATGCAACTTTATAAACATAGTTCTTTAAATCTCGTCTTTTAATGTCATTGAAAGTTACGAAACGATTCTCGATGTAAAATGTATACTAATACAATACAAGTACGGTATCAACATGTTGACAACATGTTGACTAGCTTGTAAGTGAATGGAAAATTTTAATAAGAAAAATTTATATTTTTACACTGTATTGGTGCTAACAAAAACCGCCAATAAGCAAAGCGACAAAGTGAATCGAAATTAAAAAAATATTTAATCTCCAATTTTCGCTCAGTAAATGACTTGGCAAATAAATAGTTTATCGTTATTTTCCGCAGCTGCCTCAGACCGTTTAACATTGAACACTTTTTGCTGAAAATAAACAGAAAAAAGTTAATTTAATTGGACACAAAAAACATTGCAAACGCTATGTTGACGTAGCTCACTATTCTCGGTAGAGACTGTGAAGTGAAGCTTTTAAATTTCCTAATTTAGTGTACATTATTTACCTAAAACATTGTTGTCAATGGGTAAACATGAAAAAGTGTCATGCGAATCATTCTGTTGACTCGATAACAAATGAGCGTCGCGAACAATTTGCGGCTGTAGAATGACAATGAGCTGACGAGACGATGGAAATAAAATATGACTTTTAAATTAACCGCGGAAGGAGACTGGCGAGTAGATGCGTTATTAGGGTCGTCCTTCATTTATCGTACTCCGTGCGGCAGTTAGAATACCGTAAACACAGTCAAATGTACCCCTCTCCCGAAAAATACACGATAAAATACGTTTTCAATTTATTTAAATTTTCTACAGTATCATTTGAGGCATCATTGTATACGGCGTGTTGGCTTCTCCATTTTCGGAGGAGGTGAAACTGCTGGTCCCCTTAGCTCTATCTAAAGTTCAATTTTGTTTTTTTTTTTTTTGTTTTTGTTGTATTTTGTTGTATTTTTGTTGTTGTTGTAATGTGTGTATTGATCGTTACACGTCGGTATGGTCGCTCTGCGACAAAGTCATTTATAAATTAAAAAAAAAAAATGTATATGCCATTTAATGATGCATGAAACATTTTTAGCAAACGTGTTTTATCTGGTGACACGTTTCATAATCAGAATAATAAACTTTATACCCAAGTTTTACAATGTTTTTATATTAAAATTGGAATAGGTCGTTTTATTTGATGGGGCATGCATTTTGATTTATACATTGATAAGTTGAATTCATTGCAAATGAAATTAGTGACTTATTTGCGCTTTAGAGGCAACTAGTAAAAATGATGGAGCAATAACCTAAAAAGGAGGATAAGTGTCGGGTTGCGGCGTGCGGTGTTCAATAAAGAATCTCGATTGTGCTTTCATAAATGTGAGGACTCCCTTAATGTGATATGAATGTGGGTGTTTTGACCTCTACGCTGGGTGCACGGATAAATTATATCACGCCGATATGCTCGACATTTGCTTAAGAATAAAATAAAACCGCTTAAAGTTTGTTTTGAGAAGGATACATAGGTATTTGGAGGTGACTGACCCGGAAAACAAAACGACTTGTACAGGTTAGTAATCACGCCCCGTCGGTAGCGACAGCTTGTTAAAACTCGTTGTTTATTTCGATTTCATTGTGCCAACAGATTCGAATTTTACATTAAAAGAATCATGATTTGTCCTAATGATCATACTTACGGCCATGGTCTTAGAGTCAATCGCTACATCAACCTAAAATTAAGCATCTGAACATACTGTTGAACCGCTTCTAACCAGTTCTATAGCACATTTTTCTTAACATTCCAATAGAAGAAAATTGTCACACATTTACACCTAATAACATATTTCTGTATATAATTTTTAATCTATATTTCATTTGTATGTCTTCTTTTCAATAATGTAATTTCGGGATTATTCTCCATATAAAAGTCGAACACGCCCGATATTCTATTCAAAACTCTAATTATATTCGAAGGCTTCGATGAAGAAATGATTATGTGAGAGACATTATCGCAGTGAATGGGGAGCGGGGAGAAAAATTAATTTCTCGATAGGTATCCGATTGCGCGAAACGATCACCCCAAAATGAGGTTTTCGTGTGGGGTGGCTGAAGCTATAGTACCTATATTAAATTTGCAGATATACATGTATGCTGAAAATGGGAATAGGAGAACATTTATTTCACCGAGACACTGCAACATTGAAAAGGTGATTAGGTTAAGGTATGCTTAATATGCGCCATATTTTTAGTAGCAATATATTTAGTCTTTTTCAAGTCACTTGCGTAAGATCAATGACAGCTGTAGGACAATTTACACGAAACATTAGATTCCACCGTATCGTTGGAAGAATGTCTTTATTTAGTTTTCATTAAAAGGAATTCACATTATATCATTTCATTGGCATGATCGGGAAAGGAACGGCAAATGGTTTATTACATCGTACATATCAATATATGAATATTATATCATCTTAAGCAATAACAATGATAGCAAAAGCAGTGATAGCCTAGTGGTTTGAACTTCAGCCTCCCACTCCGGGGGGTCTGGGTTCGATTCTGGCACGCACCTCTGATTTATTACGTGCATCTTATAAGTGAAATTTAAATATCACTTGCTATAACTGTGGACGAAAACATCGTGAGGAAACCTGTACACCTTAGAGATGTTATAAATTCTATAATATTTTCTGAGGTGTGTGAAGTCTACCAATCCGCACTTGGCCAGCGTGGTAGACTGTGGCCTAAGTCCCTCTCACCATGAGAGGAAACCCGGTCCAGCAGTGGACCAACAAAAGGGTCGAAAAAAGAATAACAATTTTGTATGCAAAAGTTATTATACAATCGTCCAGAAACTCGATAGCTTTAGGATAACCTGACATAACAATACAATAATTTCATCCATCTATTGAGTCCCGCGGCTGGATATGGATGGATGGTATCTTATCGATTCTGAGCATTCTGTCTGCAGCGCGTTACCACCGTCAACTTGACATCACACTACGTGGCATGAGGGCCGCCCGTGCAAGCTAATGTATAATATCTTATACCTACGCCTATCTGAAGATGGCGGTAAAAAAAATCACATTTTACTCATAGCGGCGCGCAAAAATGTTCCCATCAGAGCCTCATAGCTTATGAGTATCTACTATCTTATATTAATCTCGTGTAAGAGCCGAGAACGAAAAGCGTAATCCCCTGCACGACTTTACCTGGGCGTAATTCAAATTTATTATTATTACGCCATTTTGATTTTTTTTTTCCGGTAGGGAAACATTCGCGTGGAATGAAAGATTCGGAGATATAGGTGATGGAACCTTCTGGGCTTTTTCGAGATTACGCGTTGTGCACACTCGGTTTGTGGGGTTCTTTTGCACCCAGGAGAGTATGTCAGAAGCATGAACATTTATTTTCTGGCGCAGTGTAAAATCTATTAAAAAGTGAATTTAGTTGTATTATAATTTCTGGTTCTACCTAACTTGAGACCAGCTGGCAGTACTTATCTGAACCCTATCTGTACCTATCTGAAAAGCAGTACCCTTTTAACTTATGTTACTTTAAGTAATTTGTAGGTAATGGTCAGTTACCATTAGGTTCACTGTCCTTTCGATCACTTTTCCTGTTATTTCAATACTTTGTAATGAAAGTCATTTAAATAAATGAAGTGACTGTTATCAATGTCAAATTAATAAATTAATGATAGCTTGACCAATTGCAATCATTGACACAAAGGGAACATTGAAATTACATAGTGAACGACTAGAAAATTTACGTGTAACTTATGTTACATTTTCGATGAATTGCATCAGTTCCCCTTCCACTAACTTCTCGACTCGAGTACCTTTCAATTATGAAACTGTTGTCTGACAGAGTCACTTAGCTCTATAAAAGTTTGAGCGGCGCTGCCTTTTATGCAGCTTTCCACTCGTGTTTCGGCATGTTCTAAGGAGTTATTTCACAGTGAAATGTCTGACAGTTTATAATAGTAACAGCATTTTCTTGTCTCGATATTGAGACCGGCTGAGATTTGCGTGGAGCGATTAATTTGAGATCAGAGAACAATCCTATAGGATCAGATTGGATGCAGTACCTACTCGTGCTTAGTTTCATTTATTTCCGGCGAACGCATCCGCTCGCGACCGATATATGTATGTCTATAAATACTTCCATTTAAAGCCTAGAAAATATTATTTTTGAGTCTGCCACGTATGATAATTTAACACATTAATAGACCGTTAACGTCATATTCCATGCAGCCGCTGGAAATTTTTAATAGACGATGGTCATGCATTTTTAATATTTATAACAAGTTCGCGCGATTGAACGCGATCCGATCTTCGTTCACACTTCTGAATGTGGCATGTATTTGACCTGTGCTTAAGGGACTAAGAGACCTGTCAAAGTGATAAACACCCTCGGGTCTGAAACGCCCCAAATCACACTTACGGTGTTCTCGTACAACCCTGACGTCCTTTTTAAGTGTTATGGTGTCTCCGCCAAACATTTTTCGTAATTATCTTATCATTATTGAACGAAAGCCTAACGCTTTGATTTTGAGCTTCCATTTTTGTGTATATCGTTAAAATCCTGGAACACATTTGACTTTGAAAACTTGTGTGAGTTTTCTAACATTAAATGTCACTCTATATAACGGTGAAGATATTAAAGACATTATTATTAACCATAGATACTTTTTAGCGGGAAGTGTTGTGCTTAATTTTTAAATAAAACTTCATCCTCTTGCTTCGCGTTTCCGTTTTCATGAAGCGGAAATCAAAATTCCGTGAATATTTCCATTATAAATATTCAATTGGAATTATTATACTTCCGGCCATAGAATTGAGATCGCATAGTCGCATGGTACACTTATGAGCATAATCCTTGGCCACGTCACGAACGCTGTCCTATATCACTCACACTTGATGCTTTGTGATTTTAATCTCTATTCCGTGAATTTAGAGCGGCGTCGTGTCGCTGGCAGGACAGGGTGGCCTCAGTTCACGTATGCAAGTTTCCGGTAATATTTTATATTACGACCAGCATTCCCTTCAAAGGAGATTCGAATTGCTTTTAGAAGGAATATACGAGAGAATAAAGGTGACTGGCTCTTTTAATGAAATACATGTTGAAACTAAATTTGATTATTAAGTTACTATATTTATTTCTTGTTCTTATTTACGATGCGAAGGTACGTACAAACGAACGGGTTTATTTTGCTCGGGCCAAAGCATGATGATTTTTCACGAGTTTCCGTCAGCTTTACGAGAAATAAAATATTTTTTTTGTTGTTTTGTATTCTCGCTCAAAATACGGAGTCGTTTACCCAAGGGAAGCGTATGTTGCCCCCTAAACATTTAAATTTACTACCTCAACACAATGAGTCACTCAGTCAGGAGATTATTTGCGTAGTGAGATTTGCATGCATAACGAGTATAATGTTTGTGTACATTTAATGAGAACACTCGGTAAAGCCACACACAATGAAATTTAATTTGAGTGAGCGGTCGCGACGTATTAGTTTATACCAGTACCTACACGTGTTTGTTGCGTGTGAAAGTGCCCTAGCTTCGTCTATTTTAAGGCAGGATAAAACAAGGTCAGGTGTTAGGCTTTTACAAATGTAATTTAATAATAAATTTGCATTATCAAAAAATAAACGACGTTATTTAAAAAATATACAAATAAATCAAAAAATGTTAATTTATCAATTGTATCGACATAGTTAGTAAACGTTATCTTCATTTGCTAAATACGGTACAATAAATTTGGTGGTCAAAAGTGTTATTTATCTTAGCATTAAGTCGTATACATTTATCATGCCATGTAACAATTAATTTTCTACTTAACATTTCCCAAAATATTTTCAACTTCACTAATAATAAGGTAGAATTAGTCAAAGTATGTATAGTAATGTACGTATATAGTGCTCGTGAAGACATTTGTTACAACAAATATACAAACAACTATATGATATAGGCGTACCTACCTGTTAAAACACAAAACAATTACAATTTCCAAGAAACCGTAACATGAAACCTCAAAGAAGCCGACCAAGCAAGAACGATGTGTATTTTGTACGTATCAATAGATAACACACAGATAGTAAATTACAGTATGACATCTGCGTAAACATATATTACCATCGCTAATTATGAAACCGATGTTTCGCAATCAAAGCTTAAATGTAGAAATAGTAACAATAGTTGAGAATTTCTTAATATTGCCATAGATGTAATACTCAGATAAGGAGATAATAAAATTAAGTAAGAGAATGGAATGGTAGGTAATATACTTTGAATTACATAAATGTGTGTAACTGTAGTAGGTGAGACCTTCTTAGTTTCCAAATAATAAGAATATATGTATATAACTCAATATTTACTTGACAAATGTAATACAATTATATTTTATACATATACTAGATTTTGCCCGCGACTTCGTCCCGCGCATATATTATTATACATATAAACCTTCATTTCGAATCACTCTATCCATTAAAAAATACCCATCATAATTCGTTGCGTAGTTTTAAAGATCTAAGCATACATAGGGACATAGGGACAGCGGAAAGCGACTTTGTTTTATACTGTGTAGTGAAGTTAAGACATGAAAAAATATATTCCATTCAAAAGCATTTCGTTACGCGCTCAGATATAAAATACGGTTAGTCGGAAATATAAATTTATTAGTGGCAACCCTGCATTTAAAGACCGATTCCACCAAAACCAAAACAGTCCCTAACCCGACGGAAACAGCGGGCTATTTTAGCCGTTAAAACAAATTGAACGACTGCAAGCAAGTCAACTTGCCCACATATTTTATTACGTTTTCCGCTTTCTACCCGACTTGTAATAAGTCTCCCGGATTGGTGCTGACGTGTACTCTGTTTACAAATTCACTATGGAATTTCATTTGGGAGTGTACATTTCTATGGTTGAGCTGAGTGTTAGAAAATATGAGGAACAATAAAATGTAAATGCAGCGGAACGTCACGTTAGTGTGTACCCAAGTGTTCGAGTTGCATGTATAGAACAGTTCAATACACCGAAGTTTTAATGTTGAAATTGTTAAGTAATCGCCATAGCCCAAATGTTGAGTATGTCTGTTATATGTACTCAACACTACCCCCGGGAGAATACTGTTGACGAACGAGCTTTTTAATGACCTTCAACAAAGCGACAGAAATAGCTTTTCCTTGTTCATACTAAAAAATACATTGTGGTATCTCATCAAAATGTATAAAAGTCGTTACGCAACCTTGCGTTCGTGTTGGCAAAAGCATGTTTTAATTAGTATAATTATTGTCCTTTTTAAGCGTAGTATAATACCTAAAAGCTTACGCACGATGTCTAAACTATTTATAACAATGCATAGACGAGTTTTATTTATCTATAAGTAGTGGTTCAGTTGTCGCACTCGTCCTAAAATAGTTGCAGTGTTTGAATGATCGCAGCGGGTTAAGGGCGACACTGTTTGGAATCAAAGTGAGCCTTTGTTCCGGCTATTTCGGTCGACCGGATAAAAGTGAATCTGGTTTATTAGCGGATGTCGCTTTCGTTGCTACGAGCGAACTGAATTGTAAACAGATGTCACATATATTATAGCATTATAGCAACGGATATTTAATCCTATGTTTCTGTATAGATTGTAGATTTTAAATTTTTTTGGGATCAATTTAAACCTTCGTTCCGCAATTTCAAACCGGATGAAAGTGAATCTTCTTTATTGGCGTACGCAGTTTACGTAGCCATAAACAAATACTATTGTAAAAGCATTTTACGTACCTCGACGTAGTAGAAAGTAATTTCAAATCCTCTTTCTATTTTTAATTATCTAGCTACTACTAAACAATTATACTCTTATTTTCTGATTTTCTTTTGCGTGTCTGTATGAATTAATGGGAACTATGTTTAATTTCGGACGGGTTTAACGACTTTAAAAACGTAACATCACGCCTGTAATCCCCTAAGGGGTAGGCAGAGAAGTGTAGTACATGCCCACAATAACGACTTTAAATAAACGAAATTAGAAAAATATCCTACGTCTGTTTAGAATTTCGAATAATAACAAGGAAATAATAATATTTTTTCTTGATTAAATTCAACCTCTTTTCACACTACGTATATGAATGACTAGCACGAACGTAAATGAATTACGCGTGACAGATGAATCTTTTCAACGCGAAATGTATTTGTAGGTAAGTTTCGTGCCGTTACGGAGTTTCTAGTAGGGATTATACAATGAACTATTGTGTAAGGTAACTACAACACAATAAGCGCTCGATTCCGTGTCAAAACATAACATTTGAACAACAGACGTTCGACCTATCGGTGTCTAAGCTTTATAACGTAGTATTTAGAAAATACATTATTATTAATTAGTCAAACACTGAGAAGACCAATACAAATATATGAATCAATTTTTAAAGATTAGATCCTCGAGTGATTAATTTATGTACCTACCTACCCTATAATAATTTTACACGCAATGCCAACTTGTAACATAAAATGGAATTAAAATCTTGTAGAAATTAATATTTGTGGTCTCTGAACATCAAAGTTCGTCAAATATTGGTCATGTCACCGTACCAACATCTTTATTGGATGGAACAAGTAAAGTTAGGCGATGTAACATTCAGTTTAGGAATTCGCTTAGCAACAGTCTCGGCTTCTTGAGTCTCAATAAGGGGTACCATTTAGAAACGCAATAGTTGGTAGTCGCTGCCGGATTATTGTAGTTTCCAACTCCGGATTGCTTGTAGTGCTGGCGAAATTTGAAATTAAATTGTGCTACATCGGTTTTAGAACATTGTAATTACGGAGTCGAGTCTGCTGTCCGCGTTCTCATTTTATTAAATCTCTCTGATATTAGATGTTAATTGTTTGATAGTTAGAGATTGGTAATAGTCGCATCGCTAACAAGTAGTCTAACAGGAATTAACAGAATAATGTGAAAACAAATGAAATGTAGCCCTTATTTAATTTAATACAATATCATACAGTAAAGAGTTAATACTGTATATAATATATAATCAAACTATTACAATGTTTGAATAGCTATATATAATCAAAACAATACTGCGCAGTATACTAAATAAAAGCCTTCGAAACGATGTCGCGGCCGCAAAACGTAATCCACGTGTAAAGTTAAGTAGAATATTGCGCAACACAATTTCACGTGTATTTGATACAGTTGGAGGAAATAGTCGTTGCCGGTTAATGAGCGTGAACGTTCGTTGACCTTGTCGGATGTCTTTTGACCTTGAGGTTTAAAATTCCGACAGGCCGGGTCGCTAACCTGCATTCCCTCAACCCGCATAGCAGCACGCTCGAGCAGCGAAGTATCCATGTTCACTAGTGTGTTAATACGTTGAGGTATAAGTACTAAGAATAAATAGAAAAAGTTGATACTCATCGCCGCCTCTTACACATTGAGACAGTAGCTAGCATTTGCAAATGTTCAGAGCGGAGTTAAAAGTAGTATACGTTAAAATTTAAATGAGCCGCCACAATGAACTTGATTGATATTTTTTCTAGCAACGGCACTAATGCATGTAGGCGTCTAGAAACATGAATGATATGATAATGATATACATATAAAAACTTTATCACTACATAGTATAAAACAAAGTCGCTTTCTCTGTCCCTATGTTCCTATGTATGCTTAAATCTTTAAAACTACGC
>DWDX01005301.1:0-10651 GCA_018245675.1 Agara michaeli | reverse complement strand
ATTGAACGATAGCAAAGATCCGTTTCCTCCTTGCATGTAGACAGAGGTCTCGGAGAGTCGTGGAGTATTCGAGTGGTAAAAGAGGTATGAGCAAGCCGAGAGGCTCAGTATTTCCAGTAAATTGAAATAGGTAGAGTGTGGTGCGGCAAGGTCGCGCGCTGACGGGAGCGTTTATTTACTACGAGCTATACCAGAGTGTAAGGTTCGGGAGACCGACATGAAGGTGGAGGCGTCCAGGAAGCGCACGTTCTGGCTGGAGAGGCGCGCGCCGGGCGCGGCGGTCAGTGGGGCGAGCGCGCGCGGCGCCGGCGCCTCGAACTGCTCGGGCACGTACACGTCGCCGAAGGCGTTCTGCGAGGCGATGTCGTACACGGCCAGCCAGCTGATCTTCGACACCTTCTTGCCGTCCGGCAGCCGCAGCCGCAGCTCCACGTTGTAGTAGCGCTCCAGGATGTTGCTTCTGGACATTTAGTTGTTTTACATTAACCTTTCAACGAATTCCCGTACGTCGCCTACTCATAGCCGGAATAAATACGGCCTGTGAGATTTTGCCAGTTTTGAAAAAAGCCCTTCCAAATATTCAAGTATGATACTATGCTACTAAATTATTTGTTACATTTGGCGGTTTCATATTTCTATGAGCCACAACCTATTCTTGATCTAGAAGATATAATCAATCTAACTTTCACTCTAAGTTCTAGATGTTCCCTGTGGATACTTAGTAATAGGTGTTTTCTGTTATTGATAAATAATACTCCAAGTGGAGAGGAATATTTCGGCACTCACTTGCCATGCTCGTCCGGAACGATGAATCCCATGGGCCCAGGTCGGCCCGAGTCTCCTGCCCAAAAGAATGTATCATCCCCTGTACCGTCATAGTTGAAGTCCACCAGCAAGATTGTCCAGTCATCTACGGCGTAAACATCTCCCGATACCTGGAAACGTCAGAATATAATAAGATTCATTACACATCTATTTGGTACATTTTATTTCATCTATTAACAGAATTCATATGTAACAATAACAAATTTTAACAATAAAATATCACATAGCATGCAATTTTAACGATAAACAAGCACAGCACACTTAATATTCCTGTGCAGAAACAATAGCTCTATTATATTACTACATACTTATTTACTTTAACATTCAGCACTCCTATGAGAAACCAACTAGTGCAGTGTTATTTCTTCACCCAATAAAATATACATGGAATACGGTTTGTTAACTTATATTTAAATCCAATTTTACTTTTGTGAAGCAGCCATTAAAAAGAAAATAATCAGTCAATATTACTTACATAGGGAAAAACTCAAGATAGTTAAATCAACACGTAATAAATGAGATTTCTATATATTCGTACAAATGTTATATCTAAACTATGGTGAACGCGAGCCTATTGCACAATAAAAAAAAAAATTATTCGTTTGTCAGTAAATTAATTAATTGAACTGGTTCTATCAACTAAATGTCAATTTTGGCGTCGGGGCGTACGATAACTTGGACATTCCCATGCAGGGGCGCTCGAGATCCAACTGTTTACCTCGCAAGGTTGACTGTTGTTCAAAGTTGACAGAGGTAACGAATATAAAAATCTTTATAACAAATATAAAATTATGTTACCTGATGGTGATATGAATTTAGCTTCCCTATATATTTTCCTCTGTAAGGTCCTTCGTCCTCTTGCGAGCTGCAGTCTAAAATTTAAATAATATCCGAGCACTGAACTTCGCTACGACAGGAACAAGAGAAAGTTGTGATTCTAGTGACTAAAATAAATGCATTTTACCTCGTGCGATGAGTGCAAGTAATACGAAACATATTGAAAACATGTTTTAGATAAAGGTAGTAATTAGTAACACTGATATCTGGCTAAAACATTTGTAAAACTTTTTCTGAAATCGTACAAACGACCACTTCGCGCTCGTACGTTTACTTCGCTTCCGGCCGCTCGCACAACTGGTGGCTTGACTGGCTTCGGCTTGACGTCAGTCAGCAAGTACGATCTCTTCGACAATAACTCGCACAAGGCCACGCAACCGATTGGTCCATATATTACTTCGCATTCGCTCTGACCAGTGAGGTTTGAGTACTTTCACTTGTAAAATATTATGTAAATGGGAACAAACAAGAATTCTGTTCGTAACTTAAAAGTTTTGCAGAAATGCAAATGTATTTTTTAATAATATTATTATTAAAATGTAATAGCGCGATGTTTAGTAAGTAACAAATTTATTAACTTATAACGTTGTAAGGTTGAGACAATCAATGCAAAAGCGTCAATTTAGTATCCAGTATCGCACATATCATATGAAAAAAAAACAAAGTAAACCCGGGGCTTCCATCGGCCGCCGTGCTAATTTAGAGTGAGAGGAAAAAAACCGACGAATTAAGGTAATTAATTAGTGTGCAAGTGGATTTTAAACCGTTCCGACAATAACCGATAACGATTTTTGTGCTAGATGTACATCGTAGCCATCGTAATGTAAAGGTACCTATCGAGAATACGATACCTATACATTACGTTCACATTAGTCGGCACCACGAAGTACTATCGAATTCACCATACAAAAGTCACTTTTCATACAAACCGTGAAATTACAATTACATTTCCGTTTACATTAACTTGGCCGCTAGAAAATCGGAAGTATGGTTCGTGCTCGCAAAATTAGTTCCTTTTATACACGATCGGGGCGCTGTACATTTTTCATACAATTTTTTACCATTTATCGTACGAATACTTCGTCGCTGTACAGACGCGCAATTATGTACTTAGGGAGTGAGGACAGGGGAAATTTGACTGTTGCAATATGAGCCGCTAATTGCAGCTTGCGTCATTCGGCTCTGTGCTTTAAGATAAACGGAACGGTATGGATGACAAATATGATATGACGTAATTCTAAAGTTTCTTCTATAAGAATTTTATTATTTTCTCTAACGAGGCATAATTTATACCTTTATTCTTTTTCTAAATAGCGGGAAAGTTGCAGACGGCCGGAGCCAGGGCGGGCCGGCCGTCGGGTCGCCTCTGGCCCGTGACCGCCGACCGTCCCCGTAACGGGACACCGGGCGCCGGATGGGGGTTCCGGCGTCCGTCCTCGATCGGAGAACGCGACGGGTCGTGCGCCGCCCGTCACGTAGCGGGCTCAGCTCACTGAGGATAGCCCGCGCATACACCGCGCGGGTGACGCCGGTCGGGTCGCGGTCGTGTGCGAAAACGTTCCCGTGACCCGAGCTGCGGGCGGTGTGCAGACACACCGTTGGGTTTTAGTGGGTAGTCTGGTCGTATTCGGCCAGGAGTCCCGCAGACCCCCGGCGGCCACGGCCGGGACGCGCGTAAAGCATTTCCCACGTAAAAAAAAAGGTCGGCCGTCGGCTCGGTCGAGCTTCGGGCCGAGTGCGACGAGTCCGCTCCTTGCCTCGGGCAGCCGGTCCGATTCGTCTTTAGTATAGACGCAGTATCGATATAGTCGGCGGACCGGTATCGGGCTCGCACCCACTTGTATAGACGTATACGTAGCCGCAGGTGCGTCGGCCGCCGCCGACCGCCGCCCGCTAGTTCGTTTCGCCCGCCAAACTTCACACTTTTCATTTTCATAACACAGTACATAACATTTCGGTACATATTCCGCAACGTTTTATAATTTTTTCAATGTTTTGTAATCAAAATAAATCCGCAAAATAATAATTTTTGAAATAATAAAAATGTAAAAAGCGTGGGATACCCTAACGTTATTTATACTCTTGCAAACAACTTGATTCCGAGAAAACGCTACTAAAGGCTCACCCGGAATATTTGATGTCAAGCACACCATGCTTTTTACATTTCTATTATTTCCAAAATTATTATTATTTATTATGTTACGTATTATTTTCTAGTTTTTAGTTTTAATTGCAACAAAAGCGTGTTTTTTAGCTTTTTATAACTACTGCAATTTTTATAAAAAAAATAACAATTTGAATACAATTGCGGAACATCGATAATAATTTATAACGCTATACCACAGGCATTACTCGTATTAGGCAGTTTATAACTACAAATATATATCTATGCCTTTTTCTCCGTTCATCATCGTTATAAAAAAAACCTTAATTTTCCCAGGCGTAAATCGAACTCGTTACAGTAATTTTCATATACCAATATTCATAACGTCCGCTACTGACCGCGCGGGCGGACCGACGTCCAGCTCGGCGTCGGGCGCTGGAAGACGGTCGGCGCGCGGTTTGCGTCACTCGCGCGCGCGCAGCAAAACTAGTGCGCGGCGCCCGCGGCCGCCAGTCTCCCGCCGGAGCCCGAGAGCGCGTCACGCGTGCTTCGTCCGCGGACTGCTCTCACTGTGACTCGTTGTTTGTGATATAAAGCGTGATGCATTTCGGGGAGGCGGTGGCGCTGCTGCTTCTTATAAGTGAGTCTCGATGCATTACTATAGCGACTACTACAACTATAAAAGGTATATTTCTGTCAAATTATACATAGTTTATTCCTGAGTATATAAAAATTAAGGTATAATTCTTTGCGTTCATGAATCTTAATCTTATCGGAAGAAGGTTACTCGTCTAATATACGTAAACGGCAAATATTTTCTCAGAATTTCAAGTTTTCTAATTTATATCTTGAACGTAAACTGAAACATGACTAGTGTGAAGCTAAATCTTTTCTACGCTGAAGTGTGTGTGTAACGCGGTGCCCAACTATTCTATTGCTCTGTGCGCAGTATTCAGAGCTTTCCCAAAGCTGCGGCCTGCGGCGACGGTTCGCTTTATTTTGGCTTTCCGTAACCTAATATCTTCCTCTTTTCATAAAAATTTCAGAGCTGTTAAATGCAAAAAACGCAAACCTGTTGAGGCAAAATTTAGGGTCATTTCGAATCTACGAGCTTGTAATGACATAAATTGGTTATCAAACATATTTTGTGACATGCCGTACCTCTCGACGTATCCGAGGTTTCTTCGTGTTACCGCAGTATTCATTATGTCGAGTTAAAAAAATAATGAACTCCATGAAATATATTCATCGATTATATGATAATTATAATAATCTCAATGATAATTCAAAAAAAAGATCATTAAACTGTCGCACATACTTTTCAATTAAAAAAAAATGGAGCTAAAGAACGTACTTAAATACTTTTGCAAGTAAATAATACAAAGTATAGAACGATAACAATTAAATTGTGATTAAATTCATAATCGTGTACTTTAGAACAAAATAGAAAAAAAGTGTGCAAGCGGCGGCCGGCGGCGGCGGGCCGCGCATTGCTCGTTGGAAAAGTCGTGAGTCTGAATGTCGGCTCGCGGCGCTAACAGTACTCGGAAAGTTGGCCAATCCACAATTACGTGTAAACTCGTTCTTTCGCGGGTAATCGCCGCGGGCTCCGCCGACCGTTTTGTATAATTTGCGTGATAGCACTTGTTTGTTAGCTAGTTAACAATAGCTTTTGTGTTACGGAATTTTTTGGCCAACTTTCCCCGGAGACGCTCGCTCCTCGTCCCTCGCTCCCCGCTCCGCGCTCCCCCGCGGTAACGTTACGGTCCAGGCCTCTCCATCTCTATCGGTCCTCCACGTTAACTCGGGCACCGACAATGTCATATTTATCTTCTGCGGAAAATCTTCTTATCTACTAGACGTTCCTGAAATTATGTGAATATCTTGGTATTTTTTTATCAACGAAATCTCGACTGTGAGCGATTATGTGTTCTAAAATCTGAATCCGCGAGAACCGGAGAGGGTTGTAAGTGAATTTGAACTTCAAACCGATTTGACGTCAATCGAAATTGTGAAGAGCACTATAGCGATAGCGATAGTGAAGAGATATATTTTTGCAGACATACGTTTGTTCTCCTGCACGTCAATCTAGCATACGGGCTCGCGGCCGTCGGAGCGGACCGATGCGGACCGATGCGGACCGATGCGGGTCGAGTCGAATCGGTGTCGATTTTGTAAAGTAACACCAATATCCATTTATTAAGAACACAAATCATATTTCACGCCGTACATCGTTCCCCGACGGCAGAACGCGCCAGGCCGCCGCCACACCGAACGGTCTTCGCTCCCTCGTGTTATGATAGCGGTCGTACACGAATGTAATGCGCTTTACTATTCTTAAAATCTTCAATAAAAACTATAATATTCATTTTATTAGTCCGACATTTTAAGGTACCGAAAACCAAATAAGTATAAAACCAGAATTGTAAAGGTGAATAAACAACAGCATTAACCCAGTTCTCAGATATTTTCTCCAAAACTAGGTCGACGTTACGTCGTCGTTGCGAATTGAACGAGAGGCTCGGATCGAGTCGGCGAGTACGGCGCCGCAGCCCCGCGCCGCCCTGCAGCCCTGCGCCCGGGCGGCAGGCCGGCGACTCTCGAACGTTCCTCATGAACGGCACTTACCTCTGATACACTGCGAATGCGTTCTCCTTTCTTTGTCTTCCCATATCATTGTAACCAGATAGTCGTGTCGTTTAAAAGGCATCCACGTGTCACGCGATGTAATGAGGCTTTCTACTTGTATAGTATGAGGAAGGTAGCAGGGCCAGTAGCCGCGCAGGTCGGAACAGAGTTGACGGTTATCGGAGTGGTGAATTTAATGATTTCTCAATTTCATTGAAAGTTACATCGAAATGGTCACTCGCCGTGGTCCCGACTGCGGCTCGTCGATTTGCATGCGACGACATTGGACCGGCTCCACTCCGATTACCATTTGCATTGTCGTGTTGCTGCACGCCTACACGCCTACACACCTAGTAATTGACTTGTTTGGATGTTTTCTCCGCGAGCCGCCGACGGGATCACATAAAAAGTGCCTTTTGAATATTTACGACTTTGTCCACAATTGAAAATAACCTGATTTTTATTATAATTTTGCCGATTACTTATCGGTGGCGCCTCATCTTTTCGTTAATGTATTTAATTAGAATATTTATAGCACTTTTTGCTTGTTATTTTGAATATAATCCATGAATTAGCGGAGACACCGATATGTTATAGCTTTTGATGCTTGCGATAATATAAAGATAATGTTACATCTATCGTAAGTGCTAATTTTAATACGTATATTTTATTTTTATTTAAAATGAAGGACCTTAACGCGGTAGCGCAGATACTTTAGGTAAATACGATCAGAACACGAACATCTAGTAACGAACACCGTACTACTAGGGATACCTTTCAAAATATAATATTAAAGTAGTTGGCGGGCGCCGGCGGGCGAGAGACGAAACCGAAAGTGAAGCCTCACGACCTTTCTGTGTCGCAACCTCGTTATGAAAATCACTTCGACTGAATGTCACCGCTGAAGCGTGTCCGGAGAACATCTTAGTCTCTAATGTCCATTGTCCAATGACAATGAGACGCTATAGACTATGGCATTTAACTGAGGTATTCTTCGGGAGTCGCGGCAAGCGGCCGGGTCGGTCTACCCCGTGTCTGGGCTAGCTAGCTGTAGTATGATCCAGTTCATGAGCAATTGTGCAATATGGTCCCCGGCAGTGGGATCGGTAGAATGCTTAGTGTTAGACAGAAGATAATAGAGCAAGAGCTTAGGTATATGGTAGGAGGCCTTCTAGGTAAGTAGAAGAAGCGAAAGAAGTGTCAGGGAGGCGCCGGCGACGACCGTGGTCCGCCGCGTCTGGGAGACACGGGCGTGAACCATATTTGAGTTTATACGACAGTAGGAGGCTTATTGTTCTTCACATCGTGTCAGCGATGGCTGCTGACCAAAATATAGTTTGAAATCCAGACCCTGCATACTTCATTGTCTCGTTAACTGTATATAAATGCGATTCGATTGGAAATTCTTGACATTTCGTTGAAGAAGTGGTGTTTCCCGGAAACGTTAAAAGGGTTTAAGTCGGCACTCCTCACGCGTTGGCCTCTCCTCGTACAGCTTCACGAGACGGTAGCCGGGTCCATAGGGAACAGGTGGAAAGTTCAGTCTTCAAATCTTCATATTTACATCTCCATAGTTCTGTCGGTCCGATGGTCAGTGAACCGAGCTACTGAGCGGTGGAGTGTCGATTCGATTTCCACTTAGGATAAACATATAAATATTATTATTATTTTGAAATAGGGTCGTGTTTCACAACGAGACCAGTCGATGATAATGGAGGTACAGTGCAGGACGTGGCACGCTTGCCTGGAAAGCGCCCATTCGCTCTTGTGTCGTGCTTTATTCTAAGTTGTGACTGTAGCTGTGTATCTGTGCAGAGCACGAATGCTTTTCTGCGTCTGGAAGGAATATTTCTTTCGCTAAGAGGAGATCAGCTAAGAACGGGTCTTATGAAATTCCACCCCCAAAGGGGATTAGGGGGCGGGGGCGGCACTAAGTTGCGGACAAAATTCATTAAAAAATATAAGTTATATTGTTGTATAAGTCAATCTATCAATCGTCCGATCTCCAAAGAATCGCTCGCCGTCACATGCTATAGCTAATACTAATATACTCTAACGTCGCCTCTACTAACTCTAACGTCGTAATATACTCTACATTTAACATCGAAATCATTATTAAAATTTCAAGTCGTCCAAACGTATCGGCAGAAGGATCTGAAATCACTCGTGCATGTCTCATCAGTTTGTCGACGCGCACTTCGACCAATTGAAACACGTGATGGAGTCAAATTATTGAGCACGTTCTGCACGGCGGTGTCTCGGCGGTGCCTCGAGCTGCGAACGCGGCGCTCGTGTAATGTTACACTTAGCGATGTATGTCAGGCGTCATTTTTGTAGATCTGTAATATGTGGTAATATAATAATACGTAGTTATGCTCGCCGTTTCATATCTTAAGATTCGCAACGTGAATGTGGAAACGTATTATGCAAAAAGAAATAAGGCTAATTACCCGTGAGTGTGTACAGTTCGCGCTCGCATAGACCGATCGTATTATTTATATTTTTGTACGCATTTTCAATTTCGAATTTACATTTTGAAGTGTTCCGAGACCGTGCTATCGCGTGGGCCATCGTTGTAACGGCCGGGAGTCACGGCCGCAGCGGTCCCGCGGGATCGGCCCCCGTCTTATCTGTGCGTGTGCCGGGCCGCCGGCTGCTCGTGAGCCGCGCGCCGCAACCGAATTGCTGATTATGTTAATTCAAGCTTCTTCACGAAAATTTTACAAGGCTTTGAACTAAAGGAGTGCTACTAGAACCGGGCTACAGAAAACAGTTACATAAGTTTTATCTTAATAAAAGTGCGTATTATTAAATTTCTCGTTAAGATGTCGCTGAGGTCATGCCGACCGCGCGCTCGGAACGATAAAACTTCAATTTCTAAATATAATACGTATCTCTTGAAATTATCTCTATACGTCTATACACACACATTTCTGTGTAAACTGAAACCAATCCCTACGAGTATATTACAACAAATTTTCCAGTACTTAGTTACCGCGCGATTCGTAGAAACAGAACAGACAAACGAGCCTGTTTGAAGCCGTTCACTGACGCCAGTCATCTCGCGCCCGGACCCGCCCCGGTGCGGAACTAACGCCACCGCACGAGCATGTCACGCCTAGATTACGAAGTTCTTTTGACCTTTAGTTCTAAATGTAATTATTATTATATTCTCGGTAGTAATAGTAACTACCTCCTTGGAAAAGCCGTACATTAGGTACCAGCATCAGGGAGCCACAGGGAGTAGCGTAGGAGTGAACGCATTACGGGAGGCACGTCTATAACAACAATTAGCTGTTTATTCGACTGTTTCTTCATAATATTGAACTAACCAATCAATATCTATATCGGCTTGCATATCTAATTCAATATGAAGTCTGAATGAAGTCTGAATTCACTTCGAACGACCTAGAACAACGTCCTAGATAAAATGTATCCGTCATATATGTAAATATTCGTCAAGGACTCAATAACGCCAAGTAGCAATCGTCACTGTTAAAGTAACATTTGGGTGTTGCAATCGCAGAGCCACGCGTCCGTCGAGGAACCTCTCGAGGCGGCTCGCATTAGAAGCGACCCGTAGAGCGGCGCGCCGCTCGAGGCTAACCGGCAACATTACACTTGCAACTCGCCGCCGACGTTCTGTTTAGATTATTATCTAAGAACGGCGTCACCTCGAGGGCTACTCTGCCAACTTTCAAATTGCATACGCTCGCTTTAAGTTTGCACGATTTACAATAACACTACGAGACGAGTGTTAGGAGTGTTTTCAGTTCAAATGCTAAACCTGCGTATGGACCGCACGCGCCACGCTTCTAGTTAGTGGTCCGGACAGAACAGCTTCAGAGTTATGATCCGGTCGAAAGTAGACGTCGCGGCCGCGCGACACTACTCGCTATAAAGTGGGCTACTGGAATATAACTTAAAAACGATGAGATTGTAAATTATTTCAATAATTTCAGTGGTGGGAAACTGCGTTGGCTACAACACTCTACATGTTTAACGGATTAATATCTACAAAAAATCTTGCGATAGCCTATGTCTAACTATTGTAATTGTGTCACTATAACTACTTTTTAACATTTCAAAAGTTAATAGAACTTTCGACCAAAATCAGACCAAGTTATCCGTACCTTTGCATTGATCCTTATCCAAATGAATCATTTCCTAAACAAGACTGTTAACCTTTTAACCGCTAGACTTAATATCAGTTGTCATGCCCCCAGCGCTAAGCACAGTAAAACGAAATATAAATAC
>DWDX01005300.1:0-10651 GCA_018245675.1 Agara michaeli | reverse complement strand
CACCATGAAAGGAGACCTGATCCAGCAGTGGACCAACAAAATGGTCGAAAAAAAAAACGGTATAGTCGGACACCGAGTCATTATTTCGGTATATTTTTATTTCAATTGAAAATAAAAACTATCGCGAGTGTTTTGTTTTTAATGTATTTATGACCTGAAGGTTTCCTTTTCTTGTTCTAAATATTGAAATGGCAACATTACACTATTCATCGATTGTAGCTTATATTCAGGCATATTAAATATTTAAAGAAGCCGCTATAAAATGTAAAACGTTTCGTCGTTACTTGAGCACGTAAAACGAAGCACGCAAATCAGTACTTAACAGGAAAATAATTTTCAGTGGGGAGACGAAGGAACACTTCTGTATTCTTTTAACCTTTGAATATTTTCTCCTAAAGTCGAGATAAGTCATCAAATTATACGAAGGCTATGTTGTTTACAAATTGTTCCAGAAACGAGTCACGTTTCCGTCCAAAGGTAGGCGCAAAAATTGAACCAATTTAAATAATGCTGGGAGATTTGTTCTGCGCCTTTTAATACCCTCTATATCATGAGTGGTTAGTTAGAACTAGTATTAGTTAATAGTGTTTGTCAAATAGGCGGATAATAGAAACGTAATACAATACAAGCTTATAATTCTCATAAGAAGTATATTTCAAACCACTTGAAAGCGCCAATATATAAATCTAAGTGAAATAGTTTTATTCCATGCAGCCCTAGAAAGTAGTAGGAGTTTAGCATGCAAGTTTCAAACCAATATATTTGAGAACCACCACGACCGGTTCTAGCTGTATAGACATTGCTTTGGTACTATGTACTATCACTAACAGCTTTGTAACAACTTTGGGAATTACAGCCTTGTGCGGCCAAACTTCGATGTGCAAACGTTAAATCCGATCCTATGAAAACGCTTACATCATAATATCTACGTAAAATATAGGTATCGGGAATCGCCACTAACTTAACACCGATAATGATTTATATCATGACAAGAATTAGAATAAAATACATATGTTAGGTTAGGTTAGGTTAGAATATTAGCTTATAATCTAAGACGGCTGCCAATACCTTGCTAGGTTTAAACACAAACCAAATATGTTAATTTAAACCTGCCTTCTGAGGTACAACTTAAAAAACTGACGCAACGGATTTTGTTACTGATTTGGTACATTATGTATTTTTTATGATACATAAATACAAATTCGGCAATGTAATTTTCTTAGCGACCTTATCAGACCAGTTTACTTATATCCGGTGACGAAATAAGCTTCGAGAGCAAAAGTTTTTTATCCAACAAAATTACTGATATTTTGTTTTGTTGAAAACGTGGCCAAAATGTTGTCGATATCATATCATAAGTCCCGTAAATAAAATGATCAAGAGTCAGTGCCAAAAGGGGTGCGCTAGGGATATTTCAGTCAGTTGAAAATGAATCACCAACAGTGCTTGTATTTGTGACAGACATATTAAGACAAAAGTATGCTGACATAAAATAATCAAAACGCATCCGTGACTGATCGTAATCAAGTAGCATTAAAGTTGTAGGTACTCATACTCGAAACTATATAAAAAAAATATCTACTCTTAAAACAAGTAATTTTATTGTTGTTGTTTGATTCGTGTGTTCTTTGTGTGGTCAACATTTGTTGCATGCTCTTATGTAATTCCTAAACGGAATATATTAAATTGAAGCTACGGACAAAGCTATAGCTGCCGGGTTTTGCGATAAGCCAACGAAATTATCCTCCGGGACTCGCAGACATAGTGGGAATTTATTGGTTTATCTGAATGGTTCCCGGTTTTCTATTATTACATTTTAAAGTTGAAGAGAATTTTTCTTACAATTCTACAGTCAATAAGAGGAAATTGAGAAGCTAACGGTTCTATATTGAAGTCTATTCCGATGGCAATCTAAGTATTCGTAGAGGCGTTATTTACATAAAAAAAGTTTTCTAGATTCTAGACTAGAACAGATTTGAAATTGAGCTAGAAGAATTTAAGATTAATATCTTGTTTTAAATGTAGAAAACTCCAGATTCGACGCAGCTGTGTTGCATAATTCGCTAGCTTAGTTATATTCATACTATGCACTATGGGATTATTTGATGAACTAAGATTACATAATTATTATCTCAGAGTTTTTGCCACTTTAATTCAGATTGAATAGACGAAGTTTATTCTTAAATATTAATCACACATAAAAATTTAATATCCTGTGTGAGATGAACGGTCTGTAAAAAATTAAGAGAATTCGAGCAAACAATGTTTAGCATAATGTATTAAAATGTAATATTACTCTTCCAAGACCTAAGGGATGTTTATAGTTTGCATTATATTTCTTTACATGATGTCTTCTGCTAACTTGACAAGACAGTCTGAAATTGTAATTGCTCCTGGTTGTAACGAACGTAATTAGTGCTAATGCTATATTAGCGACATTTGGCCTTAATGCCGCAGTAACCGGAAATACATTCTTGATTCGTCGCTCTAGTTTACCTCCATGTTGCTCGTTAAGCCGTTTGATTAACAAATTCGTGATTTAATCAGAAACTATGCAAGCAATATAAAGATGGATTGATTCTGAGAAGTAACTCGGTAGTCGACGGTGTTATCTTTTATTAACGCATGCTAGTATACTACGATATTATCATTTTATGTATAACTTCAATTACTCGTAACTTTAAAAGGTCTTATTCGTTTCACTATCAACAAGTAGAGTTTGACTTGAAGGGCAATCATCACTTACCATGTATCTTATAAGATGGATTAAATGTCAATTAGCATCTTTACTTGCTTGTCCTTTGTTTAACACTTCTGTCAAGTAAAAGTCAAATGTATGTAGCCAACTATTATGTACACAATTAAAATAATTACCTTAAAATTAATGGTCCTTTAATTTTTATTATCAATTCCTCACACATCGGAAAACGAACAAGTTGCGTGCACACAACTAAGGTAATTTTCCGAAGTGACTAGCGACTGTATTTTGTTATCACATAATTAAATAATGTTTGTTTTGAATAACTTTAGAGCTACGGGAAATTAACTTGTATATTAATTCATATGACTATTGACATTTTTTAAACATAAATTACGACACGGCTTATAACGGCACGTATTGTTATTTGAATAACATATACAATTATAACAATTTGCATCCGTAACTAACTCGCTTGTAGCTGTAACGAACCGTAGATCAGGCTTCGTTAGCGGTCCTCATTTGAAGTAAGGTTAAATTCGCATTGATACAGAATTAGGATCCAGTATACGGCAGGCAGTACTTGGTAATAATTATTTATTTGTCGTGGCGCAGCGACACAAAGTGGTCTTGCCTCCGGCGTGGTAATACTGGACTGGATTTATTCAGTTATTTATATAATATGTTATGGTGATGGTACAATGAAAACGCATAGTCACTTTTAATTTTTTCTGCAAGGACTGATCACTATCAGTCACTACCCTTGCATCCAGTTTTGACAGAAACCTCTGTTGGTGATTTAAGTAGTTTTTCATACACATAGGCTAACATACACATAGACTCTCATAAAAAGTATATTTTCTCTTAACCACGATGATAAGTAATCACCATAATGAAATTTCATAAAAGCCGTTAGTCCATGAATAAATGAATTAACGAACGAAAGAAGGAATGAATGAATGTACTTTATTGTACTGTTGAATTTAACAGGCCAGTTAAATGATAAATGACTCTTACAAACTTTCCCGATGAGCAGATTGAGTGTAAATGGTTCGAAGTCATCCATATCGGTGAGCGAAAATATAATCAGACGTAATAAAAACTACTGTTATGGGATCTATAATCTGTATCATATAGTACGTCACATCCAGAAATTGCTTTACTAAAATATATTGTGTGTAAAGATTTTTCTTTGTTCGCACTTTATTACAATTGAAGATACTTAGTTCATCAGAATTTAATGAATGTCGTTACTGACTCGCATAAGGAATGTTCAAAAGCAGTTTGGAGTCGATGGATCGATGGAGTCGATATTAATATGTACACAAAATTATTTTTAACTCACATTGTCCCGAATGTGAGCAAACAAAGACCTTTGTAATGCCCCGGTAAATATTTATGATACTATTTTGTATCTGATATTGCTTTGAACGTCTATTTCGTGAAAAATATATGAAAACATTTTCATTAAACTCTCCCAAAAATACTGCGTACAACAGTAAAAGACCAATATCTCAGCGGATATTAAATCGAATGTTATATTAGATATTACGTTTTTTATGTACGTTCTAGTTGGACTTCAGAGTGGAGATATACATGTACATTGTACATAAATATAAGGATCGCAAACGGTCTGAGCAGCTTTTAAAAACGAACTATCCTACATTTCTTTACGTCATAACTTCTCTTTAAATAAATTCCGCGGATTGGACAATGTGCTTTCCAAAATAATAGGAAAGCAAAAGATGTTTAGTCAATTTTAGTGAGAATTTTACTGAACTGCCTTACGACTTAGTAAAGTAGGGCAGATGGTGGTGACATTACTAGATCTACCGTGACAAGGGCTCGGGGTCGGACGTTGGAAACGTTGGTAAATACGGCCAGTCTTCAAAAGGTAATGAAAAAAAAAATGTTTTCAACAAATAATAGAATACTTAACCTATTTTGATATAAAACGGTACATTTTTATATATATACATAGCAAACTATACATAGATATACAGGTACATAATACAGTAAAGAAATGGAATTGATGTTCTAATACTCTTAATATTTTCATTCAACCAAATATTTTATAACATTATATTTCACCGAACAAAAACTCTGTTATAAAAAAAGTAAGGCAGTCGTAAAACGACTTCCGCAATAAAAAAGAAGAATGGCACCGATATATAATGACAAAGTTTTCCAATAGTCTATCAGTTTGCTGTGTTAAGTACAGAAACATACTTGTTCATGCCAAACTCACTAACCTCTCTCGGAGATTAACTAATTTTGCCAAAACAACATAATTAGTTTATGATCTGGAGACTTGGGTGATTTTTATTACATGGCAAAGTTACTTATTGATTTTCCAAACTCGATTGTAATGTGTGTCGTTTTGTATCATCACTGGAGCTGCACAAACAAAACATCCCTGAAGGATTTAGATTGTAAACATTACGGCAGTGACGTAGTGTCAAAACTAATGGTCGGTTTTGTTATGAAGCAATAGTTTTGTACCTTAAATTGTAATGATAATACTTGTCGATTCTCTTTTATTATTTCACGGTTGAAGACATTATTGTGTATGTAAGATGTGTGTGTAAGACAAGATTGCAAAATGCATCTATTTTTTGACTTTTATAGAGCTTTTCAAGCAATGGGATTCTAATGTTGACCTATTCACGACTTCTTGACACCGATGACCGGTTGATATGTGATGATATGTAGCGTTTTTATCGAACAGTTAATTGTGTATTTGAATATTTTTTTTGGTTTCTACATCACCCAGTGACCAAAACCAGCCATCCTAAGTTACTGAACAGTCAATACGTTACGAAACACGCCAGCTTCAACCTACACCCAAATGTAACGACCTTCGTGAAAATAGAAAAATAACGAATCTTTATGAGAGCGGATACGAGTAAAAACACTACGAATAAGACAGAAAATGGTAGTAAGTAGCGTAAGAGGGATATGACTCTGGGACAAACAAAAACATGTTCTGCCGGACGAGCACTTCCGAGCGCGCCCTGATTGATGGCTCCCGGTTTTTCCGGCAACATTATCTACGTTACAAACCGCCCGGATAAATTGAATGGTCTGTGAACAAATCGTTCTATTTTATAGTAATAATAATTATAATCGAGACAATTCCACACACGGCAATCTGATTCCAAATTAGACAATTAAATGCCAATACAATTGACTCATATTACGTAATTAAAATCATTCGACAAAACCTTTTATTGAACCTTCGCATCAACAGCTATAATGATTATTATGACTTAAATTGATTTATCAAAAGCTTATTAGATATTGAATACTAATATTTGTACGGATTCAATTTAAATCTATTTAACAAGTTTGATAAAAAAAATTGATATGTTCCTTACGATTGCAAAAATGTTATGAGCTGTCATATTTCATTTTTTATATTACTTCTAACTGACTTTTATTTACGCCTTGCGAAGAAAGCGGGATCTACTAAGCTCTAATATGATACATATGAATAAAAAACGATGCTACAAAAATGTTTGCTTAAAAATTCAAAGTCGAAACAAACAACACATTCAAGCGTCGTTACTGAAGCCTTCAAATTCAGGCGCAGCGACGTCAAAGGCCCGATTGCCGTTACGCGGGAATAACGGCAGATTTTACGATCGGCCAAAAGCCACATCCCTTTGTACGCTCCCGCGAGGGCAAATCCTGCGCCTCATAAAACCTTCGACAAACATTCGACGTGCAATCGACTTGGGGCCAAGTTTTGTCAATCAGCCATCCGACTTAGATAAGGTTTAAAATTCGCCTTTGTGCTTTTGTTTTCCGCTTCCACAGCGTTCAGCCCTCCGACGCTCCTCATTCTTATTTATGAGATTGGGGCCATCTCAGAGAGGCATGACAGTGGAAGCTAAAATAAAATTTTAGCTTAAGTAACAATTATTCAACTTCGTCGGAGATAGTGGGACACATAAAGGTTGCAACTAATCATACACATTATAATGTATATTTTTAATTATTATTTTTACAACAAAACAGTTGTAGTAAATAATTAACGGCGGCAATAACTTAGCAAAACACAAACATTTCTCAATGAAGTCACAAACAGATACATAACAGCCGTAATATTATGAGTGTTATTAATAGAGACTATGTTGTGTAGAAATGTTGACACGTTAACTACTGACTATTTGATTACGATAGTTTCACATAAATTCATGTCAAAATATGTATTTTTAACATTGTTACATGCCTTTAATATCATGTTATTGTTATGGTTACCCCTGGCCATTGTCTGTTTGTGGTCGGATTCATCTTTACTAACGGCACCTCTTGTAATGTCTCCGCCGGCGTCTGTTATTATGGTCAATACATTTTAAGGTAACATGTTTTATATGAAGAATTAAGAAATTAATACATACGTACAAGTCATTCAAAGTGGACATTAATTTTGGACATTGTCCAAAGAGCAGGACGTCGACTTCAATTGAAAGATTCCCTATCGCACGGAGACATTTCTCTTGAGCGGCTATCCTTACTGGTGCGCGAGCTGACATCTGACTAATGATCGCTCGAATTTTTATCGCGGAGTTGACCCTTTCACGATAAGAAATCATTTCTTTTAAGCTGTCACACACATTGAGGCAGACATGTACAAAAGCGGACTCAAAACCGAGTATAGAAAAATCTAATATTTGTACATATTTTTATCAGTTGCATTTATTCCTTGAACAATATAAATGAACCGGTTTGGAGACTGCAATTGCACTTTCGCGAAATCCTTTTGCAACTTTGATTAATGTTTGCTGTCGCATTTAATACGAGTATCATGACAAATTTTATCCGCACATTAAGATCTTTCGTTCCATTGTTTCTCCAGAAGTGGTATTTCAGGGAACTTAAAGATATGTAGCTACTTTCGCCCTAAATATTGTAACATCAGCTTTATATGAACTGAATGTCGGAATTAGACATCTCGAGAGATGAATAGAGTGTGATAATATAGGATACTAGCCGTACAAAATCGCAGGATTAAATAAGCCCATTATTTCTATTTGTATTAATATTGCGGAAAATTATTGTGTTATTCGAGTTTGCTTACCGGAATTGCAACTTTTATCTTCTCTTTGTGTAGTGCTATTCACAGTAATTCTCTTGTTAATTTTCAGCACTAAACTTGTAGTTGTATAGCTTAAAATTGTCTTATATATGTAGTCATTGTAAGTCAACTCGAAGTTTGACTTTACTAAAGGTGCCAGAGGTGACATTATCGGAGTAGCGACGTAAGTAAACGTCGACGTTTGAGTCTAGGTTTCTAGAGGATTAAGCGACCTCTAAGTTACCAAAGCCACAGCGGTTAACCGGAGTTCTACAGCATTCTCACAAAGGAATTCCTTTTATATTCAATTATAAGTTGGTCTAATTGACCTGGACACCAAAAGGACTTAACACCATCGATATGTATTATAATAATATAATGTGATGTAACAATAATAATAATAGGGGCAATTCGACATACGGCTGTCTGTTTCCAAATTAGGTAATTCAAATTGTTTCCTGAAAGACAAAGATACTTACTCAGCACATGGCTTCGTTAACATTCTTCTTTGAATTAAATTTCATAATGTGCTTTTTGTAAAACAGTTGCATCCTAATTTAAAAGCTAATTATAATAAACACAAAAATTCGCTCACCTTTGCCCTGGATTCTTTTTATTTCGGTCTTCGGAAGTCAATTCACATTTAACGGCATTAGCCCCGTTTTATGTGAGATCATCAAGTTTGTTAGCGGTTCCGGCGTCATTTTATGCTGCCGGGTACAAGCTGATAAACTTGAACGATTCAGAAAAGCTCCTTTATAATTTGTAATATATATACAATGATTATTTTCGCTAAAAATAAAATTATGCTCCCTAAATAGAGTGAGGTGTTAGTTACTTTGCCGGGGGTTTGAGAGTTGTACCCATACTGTATGCACTGAGTATTCAGTGGTTGAATTAATGGGTTTGAAGTTATACACACACATGAGACTGTGTCTCTTTCCATTCAAAAATCCACCCTCGCAAACAGGCAGACAGTCCACCTAATGGTAGGTAATTACCGTTGCCTCAGGAAATTTGCAACGCAGGCGAACTCCTAATGCGTTGCCTACTTCAATGGATATATAGCATATCGTGCAATACGTACAGTACCACCGCATAAGAGAAGCTTCCGATGTCTCACTAAGCAGTTCAAAGTAACACCTAGGTCGTCTGTTCTTCAGCAAGCTTCCTTGCAAATATGCGCGATGCTTAGACTCATGTATAATTCCTTCAGACATACATAGCTGTAAGTTTTGAAATTATGGCGTGAAAAGATGTGGTTCATCATTAAGTTGTCTTTAGTAAGTAAGTAAGTAAGAAACAATGGTAGTAAGTTTGTGGTTTTTGCTAGAATATTCATTACCTGTCGTTAATTCTGGAATTGTACTTTTTACATCGACTGTAAACTTTTCATGGCGTCCGTAGCTAATGTGTTCTAGAGGCTTCCGTTGTTGTCATAATACTTGCCGTGACAATCGCTTTTCTGAACAATTTGGGGCTCGATTATCGTAGGCGTTCATTATTTTGTTTGCAATTGTAATTTCTGCTGTTATATACATAATGAAATACAATATAAACTGTGAAACGAAACTAAAAGTGTTTCCCGTCTATTTCATCTTCAAAGGATTTTTCTATATTTAATGTTTAGTACACGTAACGTGAGACTTGTACATAACTTTTATTACATGCCAAAATAAACTTTGAAACTAAACTATGTCCAGTTCCTCTATTCCTTTTTTTCAATAATTTCAATAATAGACCGAAAGAGTTATTTTTGTCATTTTGCCATCTCAAGAAGTTCCTACATTTGTCATTTCATATTAAGAATTATTAGATAAGACATATTTTCCAAAACATTTAAACAGTTAGGTCAAATGTGAAATCTAATTAAAGTCACCGATATAATATTTATATATGTGTATCGTTTTGAATTACAGAAGGGTTGTAGGGAACGTTTCTCGGGTAAAGCCCTTTGATGGAAAATGTATGTTGCGGTGGCGTGCTCGTTACTCTACAATTAATTTCGGCTAAATCTCGCACTGATGAATTATTCATAGCTGACGGCTTGTGAAAAAAGGTACCCGTGTTGGTTTATACGCATAAATTTATGTAATTATTAAGATAAAACATTTTTAAACGGTTATATTCAATTGACATATGAAAAAGACTACACTCAGCGCCCCTTGGTAGACATACACATTTTGCCAACTTCCTTCCAACACTTCTTGGGTGTGATATGTGAATTTGGGTTCCATGAGACCGTGGGGAAATATTAGTGTTTTCAGCGTTAAAAATATTCAGGCTATTGGGGTACATCCATATATTGTTGTTGTTGACATTATCAAGTTTATGTATATCTTTATATTAGTATTAATAAGGCTATTGTTAAGGAAGTATCTACGCCTTTTAATTGAACCTATATAACACGCACATCGCACACTAAACACTTTTCATTACAATATGAATACGGTAATTTTATTAGTGTGGTGTATTAAGTCACAAGCTGTAAAAATATATCCACGAATCAGTTCTCCAATGACTGTCCCTCCTAAAGCACTGGCAGCAGAGCTCAGATCATGCGTTGTGAACCTGATCACGCTCGGCGCAGTATTATCATTCCATTACAGGATTCCGCTCTGCTGAGGATGGCTTAGCAGTAATTACCGCAAGGAGCTCGCTTCTAGTTAGTGGATGAATTATTTACCCGCCTTCTGAAGGATTTAGTTGCGAGATATTGTTGGGAATATGAATGCCTTATGGTGTCTATAGAAATGGGAAAAACAGGATTATTGCTCTTTAATTATCTTTTTTTTATATATATTGAAATCGTTTCTTTTTTCGTTATATGTATATAATTACTGATTAACTATTTAAACTCGGGAGATGCGTAC
>DWDX01005299.1:0-10651 GCA_018245675.1 Agara michaeli | reverse complement strand
CCATAGGTAAACTAGTTAATAGCCAGTTACAAGTAAATAACTAGTTCCTCTAGTAAAGACGATTATGTTAAGATAAACTTAACACCCCCACTATCTTAAATAATCACAAAATTAAACATTGACAAAAGCAACCTTGAAAACAAAAAAATACATGACACTCTAAACATTACATATTATTATTTACTTTAACTATACCTAGCATTTCCATAAACATGTAATGCTTCCCAGCACATAAACTTTTTGTTAGCAGATCAGCAGGCATGTCAGCTGTAGACAAATATTGCAAATTCAAAACTTTGTTAGAAACACATTCTCTAGTAAAGTGATACTTCACATCAATATGTTTAGATTTCCTGTGCATTACCGGATTTGTCGACAGCTTCTGTGCACTCTGATTATCATTATATAACACCAAAGTATACATCTTATTACATATTTCAAATTGCAAAGCTCTTAGGTATATAGCTTCTTTGCAAGCCTCCGAAATTGCCATATATTCAGCTTCACAACTTGAGAGTGCAACAGTTTTCTGTTTTTTACATTCCCATGATATGACACCGTTGGACAATAAGAAACAAAATCCAGTATAAGACCGTCTGTCTAAAGTACAGTTAGCCCAATCAGCATCCACAAAACCTTTTATTTCAGAATTTCCACTTTTGCAATACTTGACACCATAACATTTAGTTTTCTTCAAATATCTTAATATCCTTTTGGCATAACCCCAATGCTCATCTGTATAACAATTATTGTATTGGCTTAAAAAACTAACAGAATAAGTTATGTCGGGCCTAGTTAATACAGATAAATACATTAGACTACCAATAAGCTGTCTAAAAGGTATTTGACTGTTATTTACATTCTGACCTTTGTTTGCAATCAATTTAGGCTCCATGGGAGTCTCAGAAGTTTTACAATCAGTCAAATTAAATCTTTGCAATAAACTATCAATATAATTTTCCTGACTTAAGGTCACTGACCCTTCCACCTTATCAAATTTAATATTCATTCCTAAGCACTGTTTCACTTGACCTAAGTCTTTTATCTTAAAATGACTTGACAACATACTCTTAACAGCCGCACATTCTTTCTTATCATTAGAAAAAATAAAGAAGTCGTCAACATACACAGCAATAATTGTTTTTGAATTTTCAAAATTTTTTGTATACATGCAAGTTTCAAGCTTAGACTTCTTATACCCATTATTAACTAAACAACTGTCTAATTTTTTATTCCAGGCCCTGGAAGCCTGCTTTAAACCATAGACAGCTTTCTTTAGTTTTAACACTTTGTTAAGACTACCTGAGGAATTATAACATTGTGGTTTCTGCATGTAAATAGTTTCCTCTAAGTCCCCATTCAGAAAAGCGGTTTTTACATCCATATGAGTTACATCAAGTCCTAATTGCACTGACAACGAAAACAATAAGCGGAGAGTTGTGTGTCTCACAACAGGTGAAAACGTCTCAGTATAATCGACACCTTGTTTTTGTAAAAAACCTTTAGCAACTAGTCTGGCACGAAACCTAACCTGATTCTCATTATCATACTTTTTACGCAATACCCATTTACAAGGAACTATAGTACTATTCACAGGCAAATCAGACAATTCCCACGCATTATTATCCTCAAAGCTTTGCAACTCATCTCGCACTGCTTCTAACCACTGTTCTTTTTCAGGTCCATTTAGTGCCTCTTCTAATGAGAGCTCACTAACATCTATAACACTACCATTATCAAAACAGACATTTGAATAACCATACCTATCTGGTGGTTGTCTATGCCTACTCGACTCTCTTCTAATGACACTCACTACACTTTCACCACTGGAAGAGTAATCATCATCATTTGGTATGTATGTATCATCTCCATCATGATATTCCTCATTCTCAGATTCTTCTTCAATAGATTCCCCCACTGAATCTGAAGACACCTCAACCTGTTGATTGGCCTCAATCTGAACTGAGCTTCCAGTTTCTGATTCAATCTGTAGTTGTTCTTGAGTATCCACAGAAGTCTTAGCCAGTTTGGGTTTTTCAAAAATGATCACATCACGACTAGTTGTGACTGTTTTTGTTTTCGGATTATAAATTCGATAACCTTTTACATCCTCTGGATAGCCAACCAGTATGCCCTTGTCAGCCTTTTTGTCCCATTTCAGTCTTTTTTCTTTTGGGATATGTATCATTACAATACTTCCAAACACCCTCAAATGGCTTATATCTGGCTTTTTATAGGTCCATATCTCATATGGAGTTTTACCATTTAGTGTAAATGCTACTGTTCTGTTCTGAAGATACACAGCAGTATTTGCCGCTTCAGCCCAAAAACTATTATCTAAACCAGCGTCGAACAAGAGACATCTTGCCTTTTCAACCACCGTTCGATTACTGCGTTCCACCAAACCATTTTGTTCTGGAGTATATGGATTGCTCTTCTGATGACTAATTCCAGCATGGTTCAGGTATTTCTCAAAATCTTTGTTGCAGTATTCCTTCCCATTGTCAGTACGCAGCTTCTTAATCTTCTTATTTAGTTGATTTTCCACAGCTGCCTTATATTTTTTAAAACAATCAAGGGCTTCACTTTTATTTTTGAGAAAATAGATATACGTCATCCTGCTATAGTCATCGATGAACAAAATATAATATCTTGAACCACCAATAGAGACATTTTGAAATGGGCCACATATATCACTATGCACTACATCTAGAAGTTCATCACTTCTTTTGCCATTCTGTGGAAAAGGCAATCGGCTTTGTTTGCCTTCACAACACACTATGCAAGACGACTTTGAAATATCAGCCTTTCTGTCGAGTGTGAATCCTTCCACTGCTTTCTGCATTTTATTTAAACAATTGCTGTTGAGATGACCTAGCCTGCGATGCCATATGTCACTCGAAGCCATCACTGTAGCCACTAATCTCTCTGCTAATTTTAACTTATAGACACCATTTATCAGGTAAGCTGTGGCAACCAGTTTCTCAGATTTGTTGTATATTTGACAACCATCACCAGTGAACTGCACTCTGTTACCTTTTGCTATCAATTGACTGACTGATAAAAGATTTGTGGTTAAACTTGGGACACATAAAACTTCTTCGACCACCACATCATATTCACAGTCATCAGTCATGGTAGCAATCTGCACGTCACCACAACATTTCACAGACACCTTTTCCTTGTTAGCAACAACAATCTCCTTGATAGGTTGTTCAGTCGAGACATTCTTTAACCAGTTTTCATTTGACGTTAGGTGAGCACTAGCTCCCGAATCGACATACCAATCATCCTTTGAAAAAACACCATTTAGAAAAACTGCACTAAATGCATTCGTTTGTTTACGTTCAACTAATTTGGTATTTGTTGCATCTTTATCAAAATTCGTGCACTGATTTCTATAGTGTCCTGTTTGATTGCATCTATAACATTTAATTATTTTCTGTTTTGACTTTGACTTTGACATATTGTCTTTATTTGCAGTTCTGCCAACTTTATTTCCGCGGTAACTCGCAAATGCTCCGCTTGTGTCGCCACTGTCTTCCTCCAAATCCATTAATTTTGTTTTAATGGCGTCTGCGGTGATTTTCATGCCCGAATGTTCAATCGCCATAATCATTGGCGCATATTTTCCGGATAGTCCTGCTAAAAGCAATGATCCGACCCATTCGTCATTGATATTAAAACCGGTTCCGCTCAATTTCTGACTCGTTTCTATGATCTGCGTTACATATGATGTCATGGATGTACAATTTTCGAGACGAATCGAAATCAATGTTCTCAATAAGCTGATTCTCCTTGTGAATCCTGAGTCATCGAACAACTGCTTGAGCTTGTCCCATAATTCCTTTGTACTCTTGACTTCCTTTATATGTACGTAAAGCGACGAATCTATAGTTAGAACCAATTTAGCTCGGGTTTTCGCGTCTGCTGCGGCTTCCTCTGGTTTGAACTGTGCGATGCACTCAGAAGTTCCCTCCAGAACTAGAAAATTCTCCGCCGCGAATGCCCACTCCACATAGTTCTCACGACCTTTTAACTTAGGTACACTCACAACATAATTAGCGTGATTTGTACTCATTTTCACTGCCCAGCGTATTCTTAATCCACATAAACTTATACAGCAATCATTTGCAAGTTTTAAGCAAGAATATAGCGATTTTCTGGGCCCATAACCTATTAAGAAAAACAACCGTTGTGAAGTTTTGTAGAGAACAACATTTATTCCATTTTCAAAATAGACCATAGGTAAACTAGTTAATAGCCAGTTACAAGTAAATAACTAGTTCCTCTAGTAAAGACGATTATGTTAAGATAAATTTAACATGTCTGTTCCTGTTTTCGATTAAAGTTTCCGTAACCCGGATGAAACCTGACGCATTTACCTTTTTCAATCAGTTATTGTACTGTTCATAAGGAATCGTTGAATCACTAAGAGATCTTAAGAATACAAAAATGTTTTGTTTTAGCATTGGTAAAAAAGATTTATTTCAGTTTTGATGTTTTGCTTTGAAAAGTCCCAAGTATAAACAATGCTATTACTACAATAACATTGAAAGTAAAATAAAACAGTACCATTAACAAAATCGAAGGAATCTAGTTTCTTCCAGAAAAATAGTTCGGGTAATTTCCGCTAACAATGGACCGGCGCTGAAATGCTCCCCGTCTCCGATTTCCAGTCTTCAGCAGTCCTTCTATTATCTGTTGGTGAGAAATGACCAGTTCATATATCTTAACTGTTCTGTTATTATCCTTAATTTATTAAATTCGTAAATGATAAATTATTATACGTAAAAATTTTTCCTTTTGTCATCAAAACTTAATTAATGCCATTAAGTTATTGTTACCTTTAGGATATCGCGTTATTGACACACTTAAAGGCATCTAGCAATTTCCAAATTCAAAACAAATTCTGTTTAAGTTAAAAAAAATTAAAAAAAAAATGTTTACAGAAATAAATTTAAAATAGCAGCAAGCTTTAAGTCTGGTCTTTGTTAAAGATAGATCAAGCGATAGAGAACCAATAAATGAACAAAATGACGGCGAACAATTTTAAAATTCGAATTCTTTTCTTTGAACGTTTAGTCGAGAAATTAAAATAAAAACAACGAACGGCACAATCAAATGAAACTAATTTCCTCCGACAAAGAACCTCCGGTAATTTTCGTTAACAATAGATCGAATTGGAACGAACACCGTATTTGATTTCTTGCCTTCAGCGCTGTTTTCTTTCCCGCAATTTGCGGGAACGGTCAGCTTTTATTGCGCTTGTGTTGGGATCGAGAAGAATGATTATCACCGTTCTGTCGGATGGCGTTTGTCATTCTTCTCGGATGACGATTCGTAATCTATTAATATATCAAACAGTATTTAGTGAGTTAACTCTTGACAACTCGTTGAATTATTCAAGATGATTTTTCATTAAATGTTATTATTGAGTATTTGTATTTTGGACTTATGGCTAAATTCTTATTAATGATCATACGATAAAATCTATAATTGCGATGACGCATGTCGAAATTTTCTGTTGTTGAAATGTTTTTGTCGTTGTTGTTGTTATAAGGACGACCGCGCCATCGAAAAGTTCGGGCAGCTTCCCGTGTTGAATAAAAACAACTATCCCGAATATTTCCATATGCATTCGCAATATTAAATTCATAGACGAACAAGGTACATGCAGGTCATGCGATGACCCGACGAATAGGGCGGCAAACCATTGGATTCAGAAGACTGAGGGCGACTTGGAACACTGCCAATTAGGGAAATAGTGTACTGTTGCTGCCAGATATTGACGTTAGTACTTTGCAGTAACAGTAGTAAAACGGGCAGTACAAAATACTTACGTGGTAATTACAAAAAAAACAGTATACATTGACAACTATGTCAGAGAACATTCACAAAAATTTGGAATCTACAACATTGTGTTAAATAAGAGCAAAAAACGCAATTTAGAATAATATTGTTTTGATCTTTTTGTAGTTCTATTGCTGGAAACGGGTCTCTTCTCATAGTGGCAGGGTCTTAAGGTATGGTCTACCATGCTAGCTAAATGCAAATACACTTCACACAGATCTGAAAATGATATGTACTTTATAACATCCCTAAGGTGTGCAGGTTTCCTCACGATGTTTTCTTTAACCTTTATAGCGGGTGTTATTCAATTTTAAATTGAAGTGAGAGAAGTGGGGAACAGAATTTTAAACTAATAGACAAGCACCGTTTTTAGGATACGATATAGAATAAAAGCGGTTAAAAGTAAAAAGTTTGAGTATCTTGGCCCCGAGGAGACAGCTTAAAATTCAATACATTAATTGCGTGCTAAAACTCACAGAGAACGTGCAGCGGCGTCCGCCTACTTGCTACTTTCCGTAGTTTTGAACAAAGAAGAAAATGCAGGTCATAACCAGCATTCACAAAAGATAATACAAATTTGCCGTCGCTCCCAAGGGACATGTTCCCGAGCTCCAGAATAGGGTAATGAGGGTATTATTCAACTGCAAAAAGGAATTAGAGCGTGTAATCCTAAGATTTGACGAGTTCCGTTCATAATTAGTCATATTTGAGATGCCACTGGTGAGATCGGAATGCGACAGTTGACGTACACTTGTCATTTCTGTGAAGTAGGAACGAGAACACAGTGAATACAAATCGTCGTGTCAAGGAAATTCGACTGCTATTTCCGTTGAATAGGTAACTAAAAATTTAAATATCACTCTCTGTAACGGCGAAGGAAAACATCGTGAAGAAACCTGCATACCTTAAACATGTTATAAAGCACATAATATTTTCTGAGGTGTTTGAAGTCTACCAATCCGCACTTGGCCAGCGTGGTAGACTATGTTTTAAATGCCTCTCACTATAAGAGGAGGCCCGGTCCAGTAGTGGATCAATAAAAAGGGCGGAAAAGAGGGCACTAATGGCAAATCAAAATTCTATATGAAAAACAAAAGGATTATAAAGCAAATCCCTCATCCACCCTTATTCTTCCCTTGTCTCATGTCGGTCTACTCTTAAAATGTGAAGAATTAAGGCCAAAGTCGATCACTTCACGACTTAATCAAGCGAACATTATGTAGACGAATGACGACAAATTCGCGAGATATTCCGTCACTATCGTAGCGAGTGATATTCGACCTTAAAATAACACATAACTTCGTAAAGCGAGAAGCGCGGGCCAGGTATTCAAAACTCAACCCCTTAAACGGGGGCGGGTGACATTTAAACCAGTAGGTTATCAAAACTACGCAGGATGAACGTACATATAATAATGGCTCGAATTAGTAGGCGAATTTTCAATGAGGGAAATAAAGTTATTCTTCATAGTTTAAAAATAGCCATTTCGGGATTCGATAGAATTCATTATGTATGTATTAGTAATATTACGTTATGCACGTTAGTTCAGTGGTTAGAGATCTTGACTGCTAAGCCGGAGGTCGTTCATGGGTTCGATTCCCACCCAGAACAAACATTTCTTTTACAAACATTGGTTTGTTGTGTGTCTGGGTGTAATAGAACTATCTATATAATGTATGGACGTATTCACTTTTCCGTTTACGTTGAAAAAATAGCAAATCGTATTCAACAAACTTGATAATGATGTTTATGGTGATTGCTTCGCATTTATATACGCATCGCAATCGAAAAACGTGTTCATAGATTTGTTGACACCATAGCAAATTAGCTGGCACGTGACTTTATAGACTTTGGTAGCAAAAGCCAGTAACGAAAGCCAGTAGAAAAAGCCAATATGTGTCGTTAGTGTCTATGCTGTGTCACCTAACTTGACATTAGCAAAAAGCGAGACGTAATAAGCCGCCGCCACACTCGGTATGTTAACGGCCTAAATCAATAGCATTGTGGCCGGTTCCAATCCATTAGCTCAAAGATCTTAATCCTTGGAGAATGAATAACTATAGAGTGTTTAACTATGATAACATTGTAGTAGTGGGTAACTTGAATAAGTAACTATTACTACAGAAAGGAGCAAACATTATTTGAGTGGTGGAGCAGTGGTTATTGTCATTGATTCGAGGCGAATATTGCGGGTTCGAGTCCCACCCAAATATTTTTTTATAACTTTTGACGCATCAATTGTGAACGCAGCGAGAACTGTATGTTGCGAAGACAGTTCCATCATGCTGAACATAGTGTAATTTTCAGTTCGGACGGTTTTATTGTTTTCGAATAGCTGAAAACAATCAGATAAAACAATTTCTTAAGATCGTCAGGAACAATGTTGGATATACGATTTCTTTTGTTGTCTATTTTAACATAGCATATAAAGTATTGACTACCAAATATTTATAATAAAATTTGTCCACTATAAACGGCACTCTATTTTTATTCACGCTCCGCACTTCGAACCCTTTCAAGATAAGGTTGGAAAGTGGCGATTGATTGAATTTCTCAATATAGGTAGATGTGGGTTTAGGTCGGGCTCCTCGGAATATGGAATATTATCTACGGTTCGTAATGGACCCGGCAATAATTTATGACAATTCGATATTATAAAATTGATGTAACGTTCATCGTTACGCTCGATACAGGAGCGGGTTGAGTACGAGGTAGTATAATTACATGGGGTCTTGTAATTTAGCGTAAAATATTATTATTTTTTTTTTCAAGCCATTTATTATGTGGCCAAAGAGTGTTATTGAGGAAAGTTATATTTTGCACTAATTTTCAAAAAAAAATTGGCATTTTGTAATAGCTCCGATTATAGACCTTTAAGAGGGAGTTATTAGTAAATTATGGAACTTCGCAAGCTATATCTAAGCGATATGTGTTTTTCTCGAAATTTCTAAAGATTCTTATTTCTCCTCGCGAACACTTGTGAAAAGAATGCATGCATAAATTAAGTACACCGTCTAGGTGACTAGACCGGTCGCCCGTGTAACTGGGTCGTGTTGTTTTTCAGTTCACCACGCTCACTTCGTGTATTCGGAAATTATTATTCAAATATACGGAAATTATTCAACTATACGGAAATTGAATATTGATTTTCATTCCGGAAAATATGTAGACATCCGATGTGTCGATATGAAAATCATTTACCGAACACATTCAAAATGTTTCTCGTAGCAGTATATGTGCGATATGAAAAATTTGTGCGCCAATGGCTTTGTGCTCTGCCGTGTACTCGTGGTTTGTGGTTCGAATACAGTATTTTTTTTCAATTGTATATTTATTTACATCTGACTAAGAGCTCATCTAATAGTAAATGTAAAATATAGCATGCTTGTCTATAAAGTACCTATTCACTCTTGTTTTGAATAATTCCACGTTACGAGTATATGTATCGGGAAAAGTAAAAAAAGGCAGGGAGTTCCACTCCTCGGCCTCAGGAACGATTTGGCATACATCTATGAGCTTACAAAAATATAAGCCTGTTTAAGACGATGCCTCCCTCGCTGTGTATAGAAAAGATTGCGAGCAAACCTTCATTCAAGGAAATTTTCGTAAAAAAAACAAAAAATGTAATGAAATTCCACCGCGAACACAGTCACGTGTGATAACTAGCATTCCATAATTATAGCCATTAATTATCATTATTCATCACGGGTCAAGCAATATCATTATCCAAATTAATAATTAGAGACTGCAATTATAATAATTATCTGGGAATTTCATATGAATCAGATTCAATACATCGCTTTAGCGATTCCTTATTAATTATTGTTGTCATAATTAGTCTAATTAAAAACCATTGTTATTATTATAATTAGAGTAATTGTTTGATCTCTCATCAAAATCCACCCCTCGTCGTATAGGGATAATGTAACTGAAGAAATCTTCGCTCATTACCTTAATGGGTTTATTGTTTTAACTACGTTCATGGTTACGTTCTTAACTCCCCAGTTAAGACAGTATTCTCTAAACCTACTTTAAGTATAAGGGTATATACGAATATATATCTGAATACATAGATGCATCGACATATGCATTTTGTATATTTCAGTTTAGTTGATAATTTTAATTTAATTTAGATATTATGTTAAACATTTTGCTTTGAATTTCAGCTCTCACTGCGAGGGTCTGGATTTCAATCCTGGCACGCACCTCTGACATTAAAAAATTACGTTCGTTTTATAACTTAAAAATTAAATATAAACATCACTAGCTATAACGGTGAAGGAAAATATCGTCAAGAAATTTAAACAAATTAAGTAGAGATGTCATGAAAATTATTGTTTCTGAGGTATAATATGCAGTCCGCCAATCCGCATTTGGCCAGCGTGGTGTGCCATGGCCTTAAACCTTCTCATGCTATGAAACACGTATACTATAATGATAGTGGATCGGTAAAAGGGTTGATGATGAGATGAAAACTTACATGTATAGACGTTTATTGCTGACGGCGATGAGGGTCGGCAAGGGTTTGGAAAAAAAATAAAAGTTTCGCGATACAAAAGCAAGGCGCACTGGAATGGCGAGGAACACATTGTTTTATTTTAACTCGTTCCTCGACGAAGGATCTAATTGAAACCGCCCGAAGCATCGTCTCCGTTACAACTGTGCGTATTTACACCTAAGTATCTGTTTGTAGGACACGTACGAGGAACGCTTTAATGTTTACGTAACATCACGTCTGTAATCCCCTAAGGGGTAGGCAGAGGAGTGTAGTACACCCCCACATTTCACCAGTTACGTT
>DWDX01005298.1:0-10652 GCA_018245675.1 Agara michaeli | reverse complement strand
TTATTATTATTATCAAATAACACATATTGGACTATCGCACACGTTGTCTATGGACATTTCCAATATCAGAGAAACTGTAAAATGCTTTATTAAAATAGACTATGAAATAGAGTTTTTTTTGTATACTCGTATATATGTGAGGAAGTCTGGTGCATACAAGCATTGACTAAAACATCTAATATGCGGTAAATAAATAAAATGCAGTTAGTATTTAAAAGAATCCATTTCTTTTTATTTCTTCAAAGGCCGCTTAAATTATATATCTTCTGAGTAGGTATATAACAGGCTTAATATGAAAAAAACAACTTGATAATCTATGTATATCGAATGTTCAAATGCTCAAGAAATTGCATATACAAATAATATATACATATAACTCTCTTAATTTGCATATTATTGTATAATGGTGTAATGTTGTGTGTACCTAATGGTGTAATTTTTCATTATAAATAGAACAATCCATTACTTTTCATTTTACACAACAGGCCATAGACAGACACAGATGACCATATTAAGCCATAGGTAATATCATTCGCAGTAGCTTTAAATCATAAACAAAACTTTGTGCCTTTTTGATATTGGAGTCCATAGACAACGATATTCCTATGATTTTTTTTTATATTGTTTGGGAATGGATGGCAAGAATCTATGCGTTCACACTGTAATCTATCAGAGTTGTTAATGAGTTCTCAAGAAATTATTATGTCTATGTAGTTTACTAATAATTATACATAGTTTCGAACTTAATCTCGAAGTAAATACTTCGTTCTTTAGCTGTGTATCTTTTCGCATAAATTTCTGCATGTCGCACCCTCTGTATCTAATATGTTACAACGCCGTCCATAGCATATTAGGTACTTTGTAAAGATTTGTATTATCATTTACAATTGTCTAAGAAATTGAATGTGCAATAAAGTACATGGTTTTCTATATTTTATTGTGACGGTATGTACCTATCTTTCTAAGGTATGATTCTAATCATATTTGAATCAATCACTAAAATATGTTTCAATCGCTCTTCGTCTGCTAACGCTCATTCGGTTAGAATTAATGTATCAAGTGTAAAATTAATGTATAAAGGTTAGAGACTAGGAACAAGACTTAACGTTTAGAAACGAACAATTTTTGTTATAATGTTTTTGATAACATTGAATGTAATGTACCTAATTATTTGAGAACTTCTTGAATGATGGGAATAAAAATGAAATTATAGGCTTAGTCCTAAAATACTTTCGTTCAATTTAGGTAGCGTCTACCAGAACTCAACTCGAAAATACAAAGTCTCTGTGAAAGAGATGAAGGTGGGTGGGTACAGCTTCTATGGTGGTGTTAATGACTCTTACTATGATTGGGTTTGGTGATCTACATCCATTACAAATATTATATAATCATTATTGTGCAAGTAGATCTTTAGCTTTGTGAGAATTTTATAAACATTGTGAATCTTCAATATTTATATTTGTATCATTACCTTGTGTTAGAAATAATTTAAGCGTATTTTTTTTTGATGTTTGGATATGTAATATTGTATTTGTGAAGATATAGCTAATGTTAAAAATATACTGATGATATTGTGTGTATTCGGTGAAGATTAAAAAAATAATGCATATTGTTTGAATATCTTTATTTATCGAGAGATCAAACGAAAGTCTTGGAAGTACATTACTTAACAATCAGTCTACAAAAATGGTTTACAAACTAACCTTAATAAAAATAAACAAACAAAACTAAAATGAACTTAGTCTAAATTCGATACAATAAGATGAAAAACATAAGAACGAAGAAATTAAATCTTAATTTTAAAATGCATGCAAAACTTATGATTAAGAATTATAATTAACATTGGCACGGTCGGCCCACTTCTGCGATGTGAAAAGAACGAATTAAACCAAATTAAAAACACAAGTAATAAATTTAGACGAACTATAAGATTCTTATACACTACATTCATATGTTGGAAGTAAAAGAAACTTAAAATTATTAAAGCTTTCGAGACATTTTCCTACGTAGCTACTAAAAGTGTCACTGGACCCAATCAATTCATGTGCATTTGATGCACATTAAAGTATATTACAAGAAGAATTAAATTGTAAAATAAAAGGGGAAGTTCATTAGCAATTCTAATTTGAATACACTTTGAATTGCAGCGTGTTCAGTGACAATATACTTAAATTGTACATATAATTCAAATTTCTATATAATTTGCTTCTTAAATCTAGTTAAAGCTTCGATTGTGTTCTGATATCACAGACAATATAGAATTCTCTTACGAACTAATGGAAGACATTGGACATAGAGTATAAAAAGATCTGAAGCAGAATTACGTTAGAAAAGAAGAGAAATGATGAATTAGCCGGAAGTTGGTGCATTCATAACTACAGTGCAGTTGACATTAAAGCTGTCTACCAAAACATGAAGTGACAATTTAACCTGTTAAATTACACCGAAAACTAATTTACGCGGATAGAGATTGCAACGCCTTTACCCGTCAGTTACCAGTTACAGCTAATAACACAGATTAGAAAAACTAAAATCACATTAACAAAAACTGCAGTAAAGGTGTAGCAATAACATCACGCAGCACTATCCTAATGGAAGACGGGTTTGCGTTCGCACATTGAACGCGCACTAAATCTAAACTGGGAAGACAGGATTTTGTTTTCACTGCATTATTAGTGCCGAATTTTTAATTGATCATAGAAACAATTGGAAGACACGTGATTGGATTCAATTGAATGCGTTAATAGCAAAGTTTACATACGAAACAGCCGGGCTTCGTTGTTGAATAGCAGATCTCTCGAACCTCGTTCGCCATATTCTCGGTGATTTCTAAGTCGTCGGGGATGAGCTCGAAGCGGCTGGAATTGAGAATGTTCTGGTTCTGGGCGTTGTCATTGTCTTCCACCGGGACCGGTTTGACCGGGTCCACGGGGTAGAAGTATTCGGAGAACGGTACTAGAAGTGGTTCTTCAGGATAGGCAGTCTTTTGCGATGGCAGGTCGGTGTGCGGAGCCGAGTTGGAGATCAATTCTCCTAACCTCGACCAGCACTTGTTAAGATTAACTCGGGCGGAGCTTGTCACCTTTCTTGGAAGTCTCGGCTTGGAGCTCTATAATAGTAAAAGAAAACTCTTATTAGTAAGAGCATAAAACCGAAAATAAAATTTGTCAGAAATGAAACAATTTGAATTGAGGATAGTGAAACTTAGTTTATATACACAAATCTCAAAAGTACTCAAGAAAAACATTTACAGATTTAATACTGATAATGAAAACAAGTTAAAAAAAATGTATTACCTGGAGATTCAAGAGCTTCATCCAAGGCGAGCGAGGCGACACCGCCTCCTTCTTCGGTGAGGGTGATTCTCCGTTAACGAGACACATTTTTACAACTACTACGTGCCACGAACTTAAGTGACGTCTATGTATAACTAAATGTTACGCCTACGTATTTACAGATTACGTCTACGTATTTACAAGGTTACGTTGGAGCGACGCGACATGCACACGCGGAGCGCCAGAAGGGAATGATTGAATCAGGAAGGGCGGCTGGGTTTATATATGGTGCGTGTGCGCCAGCGCGTGCGTCCCGGAGCGGGGCGGCGCGCGCGCAGCACGCGAGCGGTAGCGCGCGCCTACGAACTGGTTTTTACTTACACTTCTACGAATAGAAGCTTTGACGTGCCGCGACTTAGAATAGTCGCCGACAAGATTACATTCGTAAAGGCTTATTGATGTTTGTGTTGGGTCTAAGAAAAAAGCTTGTGTTCTAATGTTATTTGTATTTTGTACAGTAACTCTTCTTAGGAGAGCTAAGTTTATTTAAGACGGTGCTTTCTTGTAAGCGCAAAGTCGCAGTTCCACAGCTAGTTATCGCAAAACATAGATGCAAATCTTCTAGGATTAAAGTCCGCACGCTTCCGTCGCTCGAGTGTGCGGCGCATAATTTTGCACGAAGGAACACGGTCCGCCTTTAGCGCGCCGCACCGCAGGCGATTCTAACAGAATAAACAAGCCTATCGCAGCATTATGAATCACGACTAGCAGCAAGCAGCTGGCCGGTGGATAGATAGGTTCCGCTGCGGCTTGATCATGTCGCTTCCTGCGATTAAATCGGTACTGCAGCGCTCGCAAATCACGTATTGCGCTCTGATAAATCATTTCCCCCGGTCACTCGTGAGCCAACGATGAATTATATTTATTGGTTCGTGTGTCTAATTTTGTTTGACGCGATACAGAATAAATGACAGCTTATTAATGGATATAAATAAAAAAATATTTATTTAGGTTTCCTGTTTAAGAATAATTACTTATCTTTTAAAATGAATAATATACAATAAAGGACACTATCAACATAATTTTACTTTAACTGTAATCGTTTTTCAAATTAGAATATAATATGCTATACAATTTCTGAAAAATACTTGAAATATACATAGATAATATAGTTACACTGATTGACCAAATGAGCATGCAAGCTAACCAAAACTGGATGGTCAACAACAATCCACAAACATCTGAATCCGAAGTGAATTAGGATTATAGTACGTGTAACTACTAGATGGGAAAGCGTCGTGAATTAATGTGTCTGCTTGTCAATTATACCTTTCGAACACAAACACAACAATGCAAATGGCGGTATGATGATTGAAATAGGTTCAACTATGTCTCTACTGTGGAGCCCCAGAACGATACTTCTAAAGCTTTCAACTACTGTATATAAAACTTTACACTTAGTTTCAAGATTCTTATCAAAATATTTCTAATATTACTTCATACTCGAACATAATCGAACTTACGTTATCTTCAATATGTGCTCTACCTAGGTACAACGTTCGTAAAACCATAGCAGTAGTTTTTTTTGTCAAACCATTTAGCTATTCAAGAGATCTTAAGGTATATCTCAAGACAAATTACACATTTACGCCTATTATCTTATAATATTCGAGTGAGTCGGTGATATGTTTGTATTTGAATAAAAATTACATTATCTAGCTGCTATTTAGTACCTAATATCCATTTAATAAGTATTAACGTCTCATAAGAGTTAATTTATTAAGATTAAACAGTAAAAGATAAAATGCTCTGTTCTTTTGCGTTTAAATATATCTCTTAGTACCTTCACTTGTGCGTATTAATTACAATTTTTAATCATTAAAGGTAATTGTGCATTCATCGCCGGGAATAACTCTGGACACCGATAAAAGGGTATTACAGTTTTTTGAATAAGAAAATAGTAGATAGTCACTTCGTTTTATTATTATATTATATAATAACACAGTATAAAACAAAGTCGCTTTCTCTGTCCCTATGTATGCTTAAATCTTTAAAACTACGGAACGGATTTTGATGGGGTTTTTTTAATAGATATAGTGATTGAAGAGGAAGGTTTATATATATAATAAGATTTGTATAATAATATATGCGCGGGACAAAGTCGCGGGCAAAAGCTAGTTATATTATATAATAATATACGGACGGACCTAATATTTCCCCGGAAATATTGATACGTCCTGATAGACACGTCAAAAGTACCTAAAAACATTTCACTGAATTGAAATCTAATAACCGTATGCTATAATCAACAAATGATAAATATTCAATACATTAACTATTTAAAAACCTATGAAAATGTACATAAAAAGTAATTAATTCATAACTCTCCGATTCGCAGCGATGTAATCATAATATCCGTTAAGAATATTCAAAAGACCCAACCTGGCTCCACTCTGAATATCATTAAACTCTTACAAAGTCTAAAGCCATAAATACGGAATTAAAATTATGATACGGAAAATTGCCGTGGAAAGTTTACTTTATATAACTTTATATAACCATAAAATAGTACTTCTGAATATCCTTCTCAATTAGTTATTAATTAACAATATCCGGCTAATATATAACCTCATATAGGTACTTACCTACTGTATAAAATGAATCTATGTGTAGTTATCTTTTATCAACCCTTTTAGTATTTCTCGGTTGTACAGGGGTTTGTTCTCTGAATGACTAGGTTTAAAGCCATGATAGTGTTAGTCTAGTGCGAATTGGCACACTTTGCATACCACAGAGAATGCGAAGAACTCGAAAACGTGTTGGTCTCCTAACGACGGAATGCAATTACAAAATAACAAGTTTACAAACGTAGTATTTCCATATAATACTTTATCAATGAGAATTCAAAAAGATCTAATAAGATAGTCGCAAAAAGATAAAGATTAACAAGAGAGAGAACAGAATAAGAGAATACTAAAATTTTAATGTCCTCTTAATAATATAGCTATGTACACAATTATGTATAACAATATTTTGTAGAGATATCTGTACGTAGTTTGTATGTTTATATTAATGAAATAGCATTTGACTTTTTACATTCTTACATCAAGTTATAAACATTTGTGCTTTTAAAATTGAAAATTAAATTTGTACCGAGGTCTCGTAATGATCTCATGGCTGATTGATTTTCTACATACCTTATTCATAGTGCCATACCGGTACGCTTCTTCGTAACGAAATATCGCTACATTTAAATGAAAACAATTAATTTTTACAATAATATGAAAAACAACCCACCTGTCCTCGTTTGTGTGTTAATTTTAAGCATTTAAATGCGAACAGCGCCTTAACAGTGGGTGAAATTGATATTTACATGAAAGAAGTAAATTGCTCTCTGCATTGCATTAACTTATTTAACAAAGATTTTACGATCTGGGATGTTTGTTTCTGTCATTAGTTACGAGGGACATTAAAAGAAATTGCACAGAACAGAACCAGATAAATTGACAATGAAATATTTCAATTAAATTAAACAAATAAGACCGTTTACACATCATCCTACACGACATCGTTATTGTTGTTGGCAGACGATAAAACGGCATTCGAAATGAAATAGCAACGATAAATATATTTCTATATGTCCAATACGTAGAGTTTCGCAGTTTAATGCAAATCAACCCAATGCTATCGATAATACGTAACATCACGCCTGTAATCCCCTTAAGAGGTAGGCAGAGGAGTGTAATACACCCCCATATATATACTATCGATAAATTACTGAATATTGAGCTATAACGGAAGTGTGCTGGAATCAGTAATCAGCATGCACATCAGATATTTTATATCGGATTGCGATCACGATAACACATATAAAGCCATGTGTTTGTTAAGTTTATTCGTCAGCATTAAATTAGCGACAAAGCCAGTTAACCGTTTTGTTCATCATCGAACAACATCTATAATAGGTGATAAAATAATTAAATACTGCAATAAATACGTAAAGGACTAATTTAATTTGCGTCGGTTTGGTTTTAAGTGCCTGAATAATATATTTCTCTAAATTTCCTGCACTAAGGTGCGTAGTGGATTTGCCAATAGTTTAAACTAGTTTCCTTGAGGTATGGGTGGATTCGTGCCCAACTTTACGATTACAAAACGTTTGCAATCACACCGCGATCAAACCGAAGTATTTCAATATAAATACTATCATAATCGGACTTTGCATGAATTTCATTTGTCGACACTTAACAAAGTTATTTTGGGCAATTGTTACCTACATGTCCAGTCTTATTGGATTCCAAAAAATCCGTTCACGCATTCCAATGAAATCAAAACAAAGCGACCGGTCGGCGTCTCTCAATGTAATCAATACTTTTATCGCCTATCAAGAATATTGTCATGTTCAATTGTATCCAGTAATTCACAATCAGGACACGGCTCATTAGTTCGAGTTCGGTTCCGAGCACACCCGATACACGCCGGCACCGAAACTTGTAGTAACCGATCCCGCCGCTCTCTCGACAATTTTACACACCATAATACTTTCGTAAAAGGAAAAAAAAGCTAGACCACAACCCGACCACGTGCAGCCTTTAGCTTTTATAAAAAGAAAATGAGATCTTCACCTTTTTTGCCGCCCCACTGTGGGTAGGGTTACAACAAATGGAACTTTGTATTCGGAACGTAACGTATCAAACTAAGCTTTGTGTTATACAATGAAGTTTGAGTTGGGTATAAATACGCTCGCTGTGATTGTGTGTGCGAAGCGTGCAGACGCACTTCGACCGTTGCTAGTTGTCATTAGTCTAGGATCCAGGGTCCTTTATAATTTCTATTGTACATATAAGTGTGCGAGTTTATTGAAATGGTCATTGTATATGGTGCTTTATTGTCACCAAGTATGAGTATGTCCAATGCTTATTATATAAAGTAATTAGTTTAAAAACTCATATTACAAAGAGAGAACATTAATATGTGATGAGTGTTTTATTTTCAAATACTAGCATGCACTACCATTGTCAGAGGTTCGTCACAGATGCGTTATTACTCTTGAGAACTGAGATGGACACAGCTAATATTATACAGGGGACCGGTATTCGCACCATTCAAAACAAAACCGAAGTTATTGTGATAACAATTGTTTCACGGTAGAAATAGATGAGGCGGTGGTACTTCCCTAAGCGGGCCACATATTCTACCACTTCCCCTGTTTCGTGGAAGGAAACAACAATAGCCACTTTAAAGACTTTACATCCTCACAGTGTTTTTATAGAAGCATCCCATGTTTACGGAATGCGTGTAACAATTAATAATGAAGCAATATCGAGCATATGCTTTCATTGGAAGCGTCTATGAGGCTCACTTTCCAGTTGACAGTGCAAGCTTTGATAAAACGATCACGTGCAATAGATAAGTGTGCGTACGCACGCCACGCGTTCCGGCGACGGCCGGCATTCCGTCACATATGCGGGCGTCATTGTAAATAATATTTGATTATATTATAACAAGCTTTCCGAGAACAATGATTTGAATAAATGTCATTGTGACAGAAACGACTTGTAAGCAGAATACGATTTTGTATATAGCTAAGTAACAAACATGCTAATGGGTCTTGAGTGGTTACTGATTTTGGTATAATGTTGTTTTAGTTGTATAAATTCTATGTTATTCTATAACAACACTTCGAGTTATTGACTATCGGCAACAAGTCACTGATGTAAATAATAAGTATTATGCATATATTAGAGTTGTAAATGCGCAATTGCATTGTTTTGTTTTGTTTTGTTTTGATGATTGCTTTGTTTTGATTGTTGTATTTGATAGTTCGTTGAGCTTGCACTATGGTAACCAGATGATTAATACACACATTAAACAATTATTTAAATATCTACTTACTCATATAGACAATATTACAATTAAACATATAACGATCCGTCAATCACATCAATGACCTTAAATTAGTGTTAGCTTAAATGATGAACAACAAAAACACGTATGTAGTGTACGTAGCAAAAACAGGATAAAATTAGGTAGTTGTAGAGTGCGGTTTTCGTTTTAACATATCGCATAAAACTCAACACCTTTCGAGCTCATTTTGCATGGCTCGATCAAATTACACAATTTCAATGAATCAATTGCAGGTGTTTTTTTAATTATTGTAATAAAATGACAGTATTGGTCATTTGCATGTCAGTTGAGCTCGTCCTGAATACATTACATTAATATTCGCTTAATTTACAATAGCGACGTATTTGTTAAGCAATCACCTCTGTTTGTTTTTATGTTAAATATATTTTTATTCCTTTCTGTATTCATAAAACACTCGAGTATTAAAATAATATTGATACTTTAGTACGAGTGTATGCAATTTTTATATTTAATATTTATTTATTATCTTGACAATCTACTTCAATGGCTCTAGGGGTTGTGCTAGGCTTGGATCTGATAACAGTCAAAGAGGTTTCTTTTAGCCGTAAATACAGAATTATTTACCGTTCGGCGGCGATCTACATAATGACGTAATAAAATCCACAATTTTTTTATTTCTTTATTTATTTTTATGTCTCAAATAGATACGCATTTACAGATGTTCGTTTATAGCTGCAAAATAATCTGTTGAAAAGTCATAATCGTATCGTATTACCTAAATAATTTGGTGATGATGATGATGATGAATGAAAATTCGACAAGCAATTTTTGATGCATTTAAAGTTATACACTACACTAGTTACATTTCTTATAATAAAAAGTTTTATTTCCATAAATGCTACCTTTTAGGGAGAAATAACTATTCTATTCTAAATTACACGTTTTGTCAAAGAAAAATCGAACGGGTGCTCTTAGAACAAATGAAAGCAATTGCTGCCGTGTCATGTTTATCAATGTGTCTACGATTACGATGACTTGTTTGTCCCGTAAATGTCCTATCACGGATGCCTACAGTGTTTGTAGACCGAAGGGTGACGTACAGCATTGGTGACCGCCACACGTCCCAAATTTCCATCGCGCCCCGCTGTATCAATAGCGACGTGTGCCACTCATTCGTATGGATGCCACTGGGGGACAACCTAAATCGTTTTCCTATTATAAGGTTCTTGTAAAGAGATGTCAGTGACTCTCAAACTTTCGACCGTCTACCTTTTTAGGTACATTTTACTGAATAAAACCTTCGCTTTGACTTATGTCCAAGGTTGTAGGTAAACGAATATTGATACGTCAGATCCATTTCTCATGTTTAAATATGAGGCGTTATGTCTGTAATAAATTTCTTTAAAACTGGCTAAATTAGGCGATGAGACTTGTGCCAAGTGGTGACATTGTTACGACACCCAACGCTAATTTAAAGGTCGCACCTATTACAGTTCTATAGTATAGATA